>JABWIB010005880.1:2876-16466 GCA_016617825.1 Platyplectrum ornatum
CACACATTAAGGTTGCACAGAGATCAAACAGTGGAATACAGCCTCTGGGGTTAGAGCTTCGATCACAGCGCTGTCTTAAACCTGGTTCTAGAAACTTGCGTCTGAATAGCTGTGTCCAAATATCTGCACCGATATGGAAAACCCTGTATTACCCAGTGACCCTGTGTTACCAAAAACACTTTTATATTTACCCACAGCTAAAGGCTTAGTGATCACTTCCACTGTGCCACTATAATCTGAGCCTGCGCCTTCCATAATGATTCAGTTATAAATGATCTATGGGTATTATAACACTGAAGGAAGGTATTACAAGCACNATATAATCATAACACATACTGAGAGCCCTCTAAAATTGACATTTTCAAAATAAGCATGTAGATTAACCCACATTTATATGAATAAAGTGCAATTACATCCCTTTGTTTAGCACAAAGAAGAAATGAAGATGAAATTACACAGCATCATTGTAAGAAGTGTCAACATGCACAAAGGGCTAGTAAATAGCAGCAGTGCCCTATGCCTCAGGATCTTCCACTACAATACCATTATATAGACTGTAGCTAAATGGATTTGTTCTGAAATGCTATATTACAGCAGAACGCTGTCCACTTCTATAGAATTAGACCAATATTTTTATATAAAGGAAAAGGGAAACCAGGTATAACGCTGGAGGCATGTGTGAGTTCATCTGCTTCATTTAATTCATCCTGCAGGTAGTTGTGTGTGTGATGCTGGAAGTGGCCATCCCAGGCTACATCATCTTCAGTACGTTACAGTTTATCCTAAAGGTCTATAACAGANCTGCACCTAGATAGAAAATCGCAATCAGATGTCCTTAGATTATAGGCAGGTAACGTGTCACGTTGTATTAACCATTTATGGTGCTGCAGGTTGCTCTCATACATGCAGGAGGGCAGCCGCCTCAGTACAGGAGACACAGCAGACCCAGACATGGTGAGAATTCCTTTCGTTTGGTAATTACGGTTCCGGCTGCCAGTACTGAGTCTGCAGAGGACTGCAGGGCCACAGCTCAGCCGCATCCACTCTCAGCTGCATTGCGTGCATTCATTCAATGGATTGCTGCCTGCTCAGGCATTTCCAATTAATAAGGACTNCCCATAGCAAGTAGGAGACACAGGCAGTAGGGGGTGGGTGGGGGTTAGGGTAGGCAAAGCAAAGGAAGGAGTTCTGCCAACACAGGATATTTTTAGCCATACAGGCAATTTTATTTTTTTTTTTAATAAGAAGCAGTGCTCCAAGTCCATTAAACAAAAATAAACACTCCGGCTGGTGAAACTATTCATCACGTTACTTTTTTTTTCGTTTCCAGCCCATATTNACATTTACCATTATTGCTGCAGTGTGGGGTTTTTTTTCTTTTTGAGGGAGGGGGGTGAAAACTATTTCACACTTTCCCCCCTGATAGAGTACTCTCCATAATTGCCTCTCCATGTTGTCTTTACAGGGCAAGACGGAAAAGAAAACACAATCATGTTGGAAACAGACTATTCTGGATTCCCGCTTTACNGGCAACTTCAGCCCGGTGCTAGACAGCGTAATAAAGAATGGNCCTGATTATCATTCTAAAAAGTACTTCCAAACAAGACGCGACAGTCTGGGTGAGGTATNGTATTGTTTCCAATTATGAAGTAGTCTCCAGGGAAAGGACTCTGGGATTCTTTAGAGTTAAACTTTCCCATAAACACAAACATAGACCCTGGTGCTGTAAGCACATCTGATGCCCATGAAGGTGGAGGGAGCGGGGGTAGGTTGATTTGTGATATGGTTGATTTGTGTCACTGGACTGGAGCCTATTCACCCCATTACTAAGCGTGGCTGGGTATTTTATTTATTTACACTTATTAGGCACTACAAGTTGTCAGCAGCGCCGTACAATGGGGATTACAGACAGACAGAATGGGTGGGGAAGAGGNGCAATTATGTACAATTAGAAAGAGGAAACAACCAACTTTAGTTCTTTTGTGCATATTTCAACTACAAATGTATACACAAGTTGGTGTGTGTATATAACATATTTAACGTAAATTGTGCACACTATGGGGCTGCTTCAATAAGTAGGTGCAATGTTATTCCCCGTTACACAAACAGCGTAAGCGAGAAATTACACATCTTCTTATCTCGCAGCACATAGAGCCGCATATAAAAACACATGGTTAAGTTGTATATATATCTATATCTATCTATATATCTATATCTTATAACCCTTCTGTCGTTATATCCATTCTGTCATTAAGTGGTTCCAGANGATGTAATAGATCAATTGTTTGTTAGTATCTACAGATTTCGTGTTACATTTTAAATACAATCAGCAACATTAATAAAATTAACATTTTCAGCCTTAGCCAACCAAATCAGAAATGGTGTAAAAACATAATTAAAATAGTTTTTTGATTGATCTCTACAGCCTCCACTTAAAGAAACAGGAAGTCAGCCAGGAAAGCCAGCCCCATCAGGAGCGGTAATCAGGCCAGGACGGGAAGTGGGGTGCTGTCTGCTGAGGAAATGGGAGCCAGAAGTGCCTTCACATTTATCCTCTATTAGGAATGCCATATCAAGCAGGCACGGGTCTCGTAATCCATTGCCTGAGGCTAGAATTCACAAGCCATGTAATAGATCAAAGACTTACTCCGAGATGGTTTATACAGTTTTCCNCCCACATCTTCCAGAGTCTTCTTAGATGAATATTATTAAAAAGAACAAAGGCGAATGTTCTGTTAGGAAAATNAGTGTGTAGCTTCATAGTCAGTGAATTTATTGATTTTTACTATTAAGGAATACAGCACGTCACATACGGATTTACTTTGTAGATATTACACCCCACCTTCTTCTACTCACAAAATAATACGAATACAAGCAGAGATTATAGGTCTCATTCCACGAAAGTCATTGGAATATTCCCTTCAATTAAATGAGAATAAAAGCCAAATTACATAGGACAAAAAAAAGAGTAAGGTTTATATATGTGAACATAGATTAAATGCTACATTTAGTATAGTCTTACACATTAAAAAGACAGGAAGATCAAGAAGTACCTACAGCCTTCGTACTAAACACACACAGCTTTGCTAATACAGCTAGACACATCAATGTAAACACGCTATTACAACAATAAAGTTTCAACAGGCCCGAAAAACATACAATTTCATGGAGATTGGGACATCAAAGGACACGTTGTCTTTGATGTTTACAAGATGGTTAATGGCAGGAGCCAAAGAGACTGTTTTCCCCTCTCAGTGTCGACGGATTTGCATGTGTTTTNTATGTTATAGAGTAAAATTTCCATACAGCGTAAAAAAAAAAAAAGAAAGAAAAAACTGGATTCGTTTAAAAACGAGAAAAATAGTAAAAATAAAAATAACATTTCACAATTAGTCGTTTTTAGTTGACTCAAGACATGTCAACATTAGAAGGTAGACTACAATACAGCTGCATGAACAAAACTGCATTAGACAGATGTTGTGGGATTATGAATGCAATTAGCTCCACTTTGCCAATGTAGAAACAAATACACCATCTTCCCTGTGGGTAATGCCCACAAATAGCAGATGAAATTCAGAATCTAAGCTATATAGTCACATATAACAGCTCATTTTCAGTCATTTCGAATGGTCTTTCGGTGGTTTACAAGAGGCGCGAGGAAGCGGACGACATTTCCTGCCACAAAGNTTCAGACATGTTACACTTTAAGAAAACAGAAAGAGGAAAAAAAACCAGGGCTGTCCATTCCAGCATTACAGAGACCAGCTGAGGAGTGTCAAAGAGATTGTGCTGTACATTACACTGTTGTCATATCTGTAACCCTAATTACATCAGTGCAACAGATCCTCGAGCTTATTAAATCACTAAAAAACCCTATTTACTATTTACATGAAAATCTGAGCTGACAATGCCTACAATTACACAACTGACACTATTAGATCAGCTGCATCACAATCACACTTTTTCTGATGCAATCNGCCAGTCACACATTTACACAAATATGTTTAACCAATGGACTTGGGGGTTGAATTGCTCGTGCACGATGGCACAGGGAATCGGTAACTTTGACTTATAGATAGTGGAGCTCAGACAGCTGTTAAGATATTGTGCATTTGGGGCTTTTGGGAGATTTTTTTATATGCTGCAATGCCAAAGCATTTTATTAAAAGGTAAAATATCCCTCCCAGAAATAACATTTGTCATTCCATGGAATATTTTCCAACATGATGTTANAAGATGCCATCTGTGAGATTCCTCAGCGGTTTATCCAATGTGCATACACCTATGGGAGAATGTATATCCAATGACTCCTCCATGGACAAATCAGTCTCTAATGATTGAATTTGGCACCTTTTCCAGGATGTAATATTTTAAAAAGAGACCAATAACTTATTTGTAATCACTAGGTATGCTTATNTAGTGAGGCAGTGCAAATGTTTTAATATACTGATACTACTATTGATATATATGCGTGTATAGTTAATATATTTTACACAATGTATTCATATTTGTGTGTTACTGGATAACCTTGCGATTCTATAACAGTACATCAGGGACCCCGCTGAGCAAATAGGTTTTATTCCTTGTTTACATTACATTATGTAGATTTGTTCTGTGTTATTTACTCCGTACAGTTACACATTAAATATAGCAGCTTTTACCTGACACAACTTTTTTATCCATTAATTTCACCAAATTATAAATAACTTATCCATACAAAATCTGTATAGTCAGCATTTATGTGATGTTGTTAAAGAGGTGAAACAACATCATGAGGCATTGGAATTAATAACATGAATATAAGACATAGCAAAAAATAACCAAACAGTCTGGGAACTGGACAGACCTACTTCCTAAACAAAGTCTNAGTATACGCCATAAACAGCAGTATACAGCCAAACACCCACACAAATGACAAAGCCTTTATAAATTCGAAGATAAGCTATTTACATAACTAAGTGGTACTCATTTGATGATGGCTTTGGATGTCCACTGCCGCTGCACTATNAGAGCAGCACATGTGGATGTATGGGGATCCAGAACCTTCACCTCTACCGTTCAACATGGTTTTGGAAATGGAAATGGAAATACCATAAAAAAAAGTTAAATACAACTTAAAAATAAACAAATTGCATCATTCTAACATCTGCCGTTCCCTTGGCTCCTTAATAAGTGAGCTCATCCCCCCGTGTTTTCTTAAACAAGCACTTTCCAGTCATTCCTAATCTGACCACATGACATTCCCCAAACCAAGACTGCTCCATTCCCTTCAACAAACATCTTTCCCTCCAACAGTTTCTCCACACCCTTAGGCTTCAATGAGATCCAAACCACTTCTCTAAAGCAGCAATGTAGTTAAAATGTAAAACAGGGAAAGACAAACCAAATGCTACCACAAGTCTGTAGATCTGCTATTGTACCAGTCACATACCAACATCTGGCAAACACATACACCCAGAAATCAACCGATACTTCCACCCACTAGCCTGATCCGAGTGGCTGACAGGGGTNAGTCCTCATTATTCATCTGCGAAACAGACTCTGGGGGGTTTCATCCTAATGAAATGCTTTGTAAATCAGGGTTGAGCAACAAGTTTGCATTCAACTGCATCATCAAGATCCACCTCCTTACAAAGCATTGAAAACCAGCACTGAACAATTGGAGTGGGCTTGATCCAATCTCAGTAGTGTCATGTGCATTCTCCAACAACCAACACTGGTTTCACCCATATTAGCAATGTTAATAGCTACTTCCCATCCACTTCATAACATTATCAGAAGTTTGCAATCAACTGTATCATCAAGATCCACCTCCTTACAAAGCCATGAAAACCAAATACTGAACAATTGGAGTGGGCTTGATCCAATCTCAGTGTTATGTGCATTCTCCAACAACCAACACTGGTTTCACCCATATTAGCAATGTTAATAACTACTTCCCATCCACCGCATAACATTGTTAGAATTACACCCTGTAATATTTGGCCTTTAAACAAAGCAGTGCTCCCCTCCCACAAAAGAATAACCGGTTGCCCATTAGAGGGTTTGGGTTTATGGTCACCCTAATCTATACTGTTAGATATGCATACATTTGTAACTATATGTTAACTACTTNGTGAACTGCCTCAATGGATGTGTTATAGGAACACTGCAACAGCCAATGGAAGTAATGTTTTCAGGAAAACTTCAGGGCAGACAGTTTTGTAGGGTTGCAGACATTTGGTTTCTTCTCCCAGTAGTGTTNGGCAGAAGGCATGAATTATGTAAATCGCACCCATAGCCCCACCTCCTGTATGGCAATCTTTTGCTTGATGNAGTCATAGTAACTGTTGGTTCTAAGGCAGGGAATTACATGAAATCACTATCTCAGCCCAGGTCCCTGGGAGATTTGGGAAATTCAAAGACTCCCAGACATTCCAGGAGAGTCAGCAACCCTGCAGTATAGATGTGTTATATCTCCCATCAGATGGGATCTGAACTACAGGGATAATAGGAATCAAGATGCTACAGATCCAGACTTCCGTAATGAAACACATGGCAGGGAGGGTAGCACAATCCAAATGAAAAAGGTGCAAGGGAAAACGTAATTGTACAGTGAGGNCCATAATTAGCGCTTATAAGTGTCCCATACTTCCCTAACTAACACAATATTGCAGTTTTAAAAGACGTCATTGCAGAATGCCATAACTCCGCTACTGCTGCAGTCAGAGCTCTGAGAGCAGCAGTAGTAGAGGCCTGGATCTACTCCATTACCATGATAAACAAAAAAAATGATACAAAACTCACATCATGCAATGTTATACTGCTATTAAGCTTTACCACATAGTTCATATTAAGTTATTAAGAGATCTCAAAACTGTGCTAAATTTCTTATTTATGGTGTCTAACCTAAAATGCTTCAACAGACATAGAACCCAAACTGAAACACAGACTGCCAGGAAGGGCCTTGAGAGTGCCAAATACCACATTAGCACAACTGTCAGCTACCATTGATAATCATAGATTCATCCTACCATCTACTAACACTGACTAACTGTGCTACTGAGCTTTTCTTACAAGTTCATGTCCAGCGTTGTGTCACATGCCACAAAGGACTTCATGTAAAGCAGATCACAATGGGAGCAATCAAGAATTGTTTATATCACGTAGGAGTCAGTATAGTGTATAGAGTATAGTGTGGATACCTTTACTATTGATCAGGTATCAGCCCTGGTCCCAGGAGAGTGGACAACCCTGGGAAAAATAGAGACATGTACACACAACTTGCGCATGATTTCCATGCCATGCGTGAAAACAGTCTGTGCAATTATACAGGGCATGGATTTAATGCTGATCATACGTTTCTGGTGACTGGACCAGATTCAGACTTTAGGCACTAGTGACTTACTCAACTTACTCAAGAATGGGCAAAACCATGTTGAATTGCAGGGGAGTTAAATTTCATTAATTGCAACCAGTATTACAGTTGAGAGATGATGTTCCCTAGTCCAAGTCTAATAACAGTGTAACAGTAACACTGGTCAGTATCTGCACAGAATGCAAAATAAAGTATTCTCCCTGCATACAAACACTTATACCCCGTTCACATTGCCTCAAATTAGTTGTCTTTTTTTGATGAAAAATCTGGCTGCAGTGATAAAGCTGGCTTCTCAGTTTAAACACTCAATTTACAAAAAGCCGGCTACTNAAAGCTGGTGTTCAGAGCCGGCTTAAAAGAAGGGGTTAGGCCTTCCTATCTGGCTTTTCAGTCAGTCCGAACACTCTATAGCCGGCTCTCTTCTCCTATTGTGTTTGTGCAGTGCTGATCACAGCACATTTTCTGAGTAATGCTGTGTACTGGTAGCAAAAAGCAGGGTTCAATGTGAACAGTGCAGACCCAGCTTTTTTACTAAAAAAAAAAAAAGCAGTCTTTTTCTGCTAATCTGAACAGTCCTTTTTTTTTTTTAAAGCCCCTCCAATTTCCCCAGCTCTACACCCAGCTTTTTCAAGGCTGATAATCTGAACGTGGTATAACGTTTATTTTACCTTCCCTGCAATTCAACATGGCTTTACCCAGTATTGAGTAAGTTGTGTGTAAGTCAGTATTGCCTAAAGTCTGAACCTGGTCTTTGCACCCAGGGATTATTGAATCTTGCCTTATACTACGTAAGAATGTTAACACTGTTCGAACCTTTGGCTGCCACAGTCCCATCCTACAGGACTGTCATACAGTCTACTTAATCTGCGATTCAAAACCTTTTGTCTGTCCAGTGTCTACACTGTACAAGTACCAGGTCGATTATCGGCTGAACAGACTTACACAGTATCCTGTAATCACCCAGTGAAATCAGTTGTCAGATAATCNTCACATTTCACACTGCAGGAGGGGAAATGGCATATATAGCAGGCTATAATGGAGGGGAAGCTGGGAATTTCTGCAGTACATTTATTCAAGACGACCAGGAACAAAAAAACAACAACCCCACTGTTAAAGTGTATGATCATTCTCATTTCCTCTGACAGTAGGACAACGGAAACTGATCTATGCAATGTAGGTCACATAAAGCCATGAAGTACAATCCATTAATACTAAACATCCACCCTGAATGACTGGTGTTACAGAAATGCAGCATAGTATGTTACGAGTGTCTGCTAATGTAGGGGTATATTTACTAAGCNGTGAGATTACAGTGAGATTGGAAAGTGGGGATGTTGCCCATAGCAACCAACTCACCGCTTAGTAAATCTACCCCGTAGAGTTTAACGTATATGGCCTATAGGAGACATCTATAAATGTAGTTTACTGTGAATAGTCTGAATAATGAAGCAGACATCTGTTTTATCACTAAACATTAAGACGTGACAGCTATGCTCATTGTAAGAATATCTGTTAACAAAAGATGTCCTGCAGAGAGAGTGTACATAGCTATTGCCGGAAGATCAAATGATAGTATGGAGTCAGACATTGCTATTGTTTTTGAAAGTCTCACAACCATNTTTAAACACCCCAAGGAAGGGGGTTCTGCTATTGTTTATTATTAGAAAACCATTGGCTGACTAAAGCCGGAAACTTTAAACAAGCTGAATTTCATGTAAAAGGCCTATGTGAACGTAGGTCATACATCAACACTCCTATGACCAGTCACACAATAGTACTGTTTATAGACACAACTTTACTATTCTATTGTATAATTCCAAAGCAACAATAACAATGCATGTTACACAGCGCAGAACAATCACAAACTAACATAATACATGGATAGAAAATGGTCACAACTCACGTTAAAGAAAGAAAAGAAAACCACGCAATGGCACAGGTTGATGCCATATGGAAACGTGTCTCGGGTATTTGTGGCATTGATAAGCGCCAAGAAAAATGCCACAAAAATGTAATTTTACCCAGGAGGGCACTGACAGGGTGGGCGAGTCATATCCTAACTGACCTGACAGCTGCAGAACAACCACCCTACAGCAGCCACCCTGCAACTGTATGGGTAGCCTGACCGTCTATGCGCAGGCACAGCAGTTCTGAGCATGTGCAGTACAGCCGCTTCCTTTGCACATGTGCACATGAGTTGCCCTTCCTATTCACATCATGAATATAAACACAGGGTAATGACTTATTAAGAGGCGTTGTTTCCAAATTTGCAATCACAAAACTCAGATTTTTAATTGTGTACAATAATGCAGGTGACACAGGGGGATCATCCCAAAGCTCTGAGCAAGGGATGGGGGCAGTCCCCTGCATAAGTCGGAATAAAGGATCACTGCGGGCTGCATTCTGATCTCTAGGTCCTCTGAGTAAATAGAATATGTCAAAGTGACAACATCCGGCTCCTCTAACCAGCTACATAAGATCAGAGCAGGAAGAAGAGGTTTTCTGGGTCACTTTGTTCCAGCCACAGATCATTGTTGGGCGGCTCATTAGCCATCCACAATATTACTAGTCCACACCAGGATTACACTTTCTGACCAGGCCCCTCATATTAATATTGCTGGGACACACTTTATTGTCTATATTTCTTCTTCAAAGGGAATAAAATCTTTAATAATCATGTCTGACTTCTGCCATAGACGTGTCACTCCACCACGTATAGAATAAAGCACACTTACTGCTTGTCTCGTATAGACTACATCTTCTTTATTGTCTGAAGATCAGAATAAATATTAGGACAGCACAGAACTAGTTAAAGAAAGATGCTGTTATCTCATAGCTGGAAAAACNGTTTCCTCGGTATAAACAAATGTGTGTGTGTATGTCCTTTACACAATGTCTTGCATAATGACATGTTTCTTTTGTCACCCGGTCTATTCANGCTGAGTTTGTATGTTAATTGTTTCACTTCTCCATGTGAATAAGAACGCCTCTGTTTACATNATTCCGAAGCTTAGTAACCAATATTCCTACCATCTAATCAGCATGAAAAGGCAATTATATGCCATGTAACTTTACATACCTAATAAACCCTACAGTTAGGTCATGATCACAAGGTAGCAGAATTATTACTATTATTATATACAGTTTCCAGCAAAAATACATAATGTTATGTAAACGCATTCNGAACATAAACTTTTCATTCATCCCACTCTGGAAATGTAAAGACATTCCTCGGCTCTGTTAGAAGGTATGCTATATATAGCTATAGCTTAATAGCTTCCTCTGTATCTTAAATNGTATGTCTGTCCTAAAGGTAGTGGGTGTATACGATCCCCTACCAACACCACCATCATGTGCGTTCCCTGTTTACACCACTATATNATACAGCTCTATATTATATAGCACTGTACAATAGTGAATAAGTGAAATGTCACGCATGACCGCAGAAACATTGCCCCATGAGCTAACAATCTAGAAAGATACAAAACAAGATATAAGGCACAATTTGCTCAATCACCATTTTAAGCACTTTGCCGTACACACAAAACATACACTATTCTGTAAGTATATAGACATGATATATATATATATATATATATATATAGACATGAATTAGATTAGTAAACCCATATTTGCCACGACTTCTAGTGATCGGAACTCTGTTACAGCTGTCCCTTCTCTTAGTACAACCCATAGTTTTCACAAAGAGGGGCACAAAAAAAAAAGGAAACATGCAACAATGGCACACTGTTACAATGACAACATCTGCTTTCAGGGTAACTTTCATGCTTGTGAAACCCAATGCATTTATTGTGCAACCCCTCTACATCTGTCACCAGGGCTAAGCTGCCAAAGGGCTGACCTCAAGCCCAGCGAAATCCAGCCATTACATGAAAGGCAAANTGTCAATATCCCAGGATAATCCCCCCCCAATATACAGTCAATGAAAACCCAGTATAACCCAGTATGACCCAGTATGAGCCAGTATAAGCGTCAATGCTCTGCTGGCAATGAGTGGAGCGAGGAAGCATTGCGCATAGCTCAGGTCATGGCTGGGAGTGAAGATATGCAGATATTAATGCGGGGTAGGAGCAGATGGCCAGAGATTCCAGAGCTCAGCTGTGATGGTATCTGGGAGCAGATCAGAGATTAGCACATCTCAGGCCCAGCTAAGTGATATGTGCTGTGTGCTGTGTGTATGGCAGATATAATGGTGCATGCTGGCTCTGTGCTGCTGCAATCCTGGCTTTATCCATGATACCTGTGCATGGGTTACTAGGATGATGTACCTCCAGGCTGACATACACAATGGGGCTGGCCCTCCTCCCCCTCCTCTGTACATGGTGTCCATCTTCCACCTAACCACTCCCCCCCATGTCTCTGCCCCAGCACATCCACTGCCCGTGTCTGGCATTGTGTCTGTGTCTCTGGCCTCCTGATCCCATCGCCCCGCACTCACCTCCCGCCGATCTGGGACTATGCTGCCGGCTCGGGTGCTTCTGCAGTTTGGAGCCCCCACAAGGTACCCGCAGCTCAGAGCAGCCGCGGCCGGTGACGTCACGGGTTTAAAGAGCCGGCCCCGGCCCCTCCCGCGCAGCCAATCACAGGCGGCCGCAACCAGATGTTTCCCATTTGCAGCCCTCAGCATCCCGAAGGTGTGGAGCACATCGCAAGGCGGGGGGAAGGGGCTCCACCATAACAGTCTCATATAAGGGCTGGGTCTTATGTCACTCATCATACAGGTAACTCTCTCCCAGGGTANACATGGCTGGGAAGTCAGGTTACTGCAGTGTTATAGCCACACCTTGGGGTACGGTATACTTCATATACCTTNATATGTGCTCACTAAGCAGCACTGCCATGAGAGCAAGTTCCTGAAACATGCGATCAACCATGTAACGTGTGTGCAAAGCCCAGACCCGATCTCTTATCCCTGGCACCATCCCACTGTCAGCATGCCACGCTCACCCGTGTCATGCCATGCTCATCCGTGTCATGCCATGCTCACCCGTGTCGTGCCATGCTCACCCGTGTCATGCCATGCTCACCCGTGTCATGCCATGCTCACCCATGTCATGCCATGCTCACCCCTTGTCATGCCATGCTCACCTGTGTCATGCCATGCTCACCGTGTCATGCCATGCTCACCCGTGTCGTGCCACACTCATCCCTGTCATGCCATGCTCACCCGTGTCATGCCACGCTCATCTGTGCCATGCCATGCTCACCCGTGTCATGCCATGCTCACCTGTGTCGTGCCACACTCATCCCTGTCATGCCATGCTCACTGTGTCATGCCACGCTCATCTGTGCCATGCCACGCTAATCCGTGTCATGCCACGCTAATCCGTGTCATGCCATGCTGCTCATTCGTGTCGTTCCATGCTGCTCATCCGTGTTGTGCCATGCTCACCTGTGTCATGCCATGCTCATTTGTGTCATGCTATGCTCATTTGTGTCATGCCATGCTCACCCGTGTCATGCCATGCTCATCCCTGTCATGCCATGCTCATTTGTGTCATGCCACGCTCATCCGAGTCAAGCCATGCTCATTTGTGTCATGCCATGCTCATCCCTGTCATGCCACGCTCATCCCTGTCATGCTACGCTCATCCCTGTCATGCCACGCTCATCTGTGTCATGCCATGCTCATCCGTGTCATACCATGCTCATCCGTGTCATGCCACGCTCATCCGTGTCATGCCACGCTCATCCGTGTCATGCCACGCTCATACGTGTCATACCATGCTCATCCGTGTCATGCCACGCTCATCCGTGTCATGCCACGCTCATACGTGTTGTGCCATGCTGCTCATCCATGTCATGCCATGCTCATCCGTGTCATGCCATGCTCACCCGTGTCATACCATGCTCATCCGTGTCATGCCATGCTCATCCGTGTCATGCCATGCTCACCGTGTCATGCCATGCTCACCCGTGTCATACCATGCTTATCCGTGTTATGCCACGCTCATCTTTGTCATGCCATGCTCATTTGTGTCATGCCAGGCTCGTGTCATGCCATGCTCATCCATATATAAGCATGGCAGCTATCTCTACATATATAAGTACTAGAGATATGGGAACTAAAGGAGACCAACATTTCTGTCTATGTAGAGATAGCTGTTATTGTGCTGATGTATGGATCACACATGCACCTCATACACAGAAATCAATATAAACACATGCAATCTTAACCAGAGATGTCTACTGCATTGGAATGTCACAATAAT
>JABWIB010005881.1:5189-28213 GCA_016617825.1 Platyplectrum ornatum
CTTCTCTGCTCCAAGCTGTACATATTTAGTTGCTCTAGTCTTTCTGTATAGTTTTTGTTGGTCATACCATGTACCATAATTAGTATTACATTGCAAGGTGAAGTAATTGTTTTAATTAATATATTTTTATGTATATTGCAGCAAACATTGGTCAAAGGAGAAGGATACATAGACACAACTGTTTCCTGAAAAGGTGTATGCCTCTTCACTCAAGAGTGCCATTCCCCTGAGGTATGTATAGAAATAATAAATTCCTCCAATAATGTCATGCAATGTAATAGATAATGTAAGATTCCTAAGATTCCTTTTTAATTCCTTTAGTATGGCAAATATATAAAATCATAGGGAAAATATGTAATGTTGCTCATACATTCACACNGCCAGTTCCAAAGGCATGTTTGAGGCCATTGTAAATATTCTGCACAGCAACTTACTTCTGCTTTGAACATAGTTATATGTAGGCGTAATTAAATGTAATTATAACCTAAAAGCTTTTTTGGCGCAAGCGGTTTTACTGTAATATATACAGCATAAGGCACTCTGCTCACCCAAATGAANGCCACCTTTACAGCACATATACANAANTGAACATTTTCAAGCTGTTTCTTCNGGTAANAAAATATATTTATCNATAAAGAACGCATGTCTCATGTAGAAATGTATTGGGTCCAAAGTCTTCTTTCTATTTCACAAAGCACAAAAAAAGAACAAGCATCAATACATTTTAAAAGAGTGATATAAATNCCTAAAGAATTAATGGATATTTCTGTCTTTCTTGCTCTATGGTTAAACCAGGATGACCCCANTGAAAATGACCTCTGAATAAAAACCCATTGCCCTAAAAAGGTCATAGCTGAACTAACCATGACACTTCCCTCTGGAGTATGGACATATATCTGGCTTAAGGAATTTGTCAGTTTGGATAAGAAAGGCCATGACCTCTATTTAATCAGGTTCCTTGATTAATAGCAGTTTCATATGGATTCTGTAAGGCAATTATAATCTGAAGTTTCTAATATACTTGGTGAACAGGCACCTGTAGCATAGCATTTGTACTGGGCCATAGCACAAGGGATATGGATATCCAGCTTCTTACTTCCCAGAATGCTCATGACCTTTTGGGTTTCTTTTGCCTTGTTGTGTCTTTTTTTCTGGTTACTGCAGGCATCATTTCAGACAAAGGTAATTAGACCATTTCATCTGCCCTTCAAAACAAAGACCCGTACCANGACCCCTGCCGCTATGTGCAGTGGCAGAGGAGATGTGGAGCCGAATCCCCACTGTATCCTAATTACAGTGACAGCAAGGGAAGGCTACTCCCTGTAGGAGGTTATGTTAGAAAGACTCCAACTTTAGATTTCTACACCATCCTCATGTAAAATGGGGACAACTGAGAAATTTGGTTTGGACATGATGGCTTAAACCAGCCCAACACACTTGACCCTCTGACCCATTGTCAAACAGTGTATCTACATAGAGCCCACCTAGGTACACACCACACTGTTTCTGACCCATTGTCGAACAGTGCATCTATTTAGAGGACACCAAGGTACAATATACACATTCTGACCCATTACGGAATAGAAATACTACTAAATGTTTTCTGGCNCAAACAGTGGAAAACTGGCCAAAAATTCTCATTGTCCAGGGTTTTGGAATAAGAAATCATACATGTATAAAATAGATTGTTGTTAAATAAACCACATCATTGATGCTTACAATGTATATTATAATATAATAGCTAGCTAGACAAGATACAATTTCATTACAGATCCATAACACAGAAGACTTCAAATACCATTGGCCCTGACTGTTATTGTGTATTGTAATCGCATATAAACTAAAAATGTGCAGGGTGCCCCAATGCTTACATTAAAGTAACACATAACAGAATAAGTAACTTGCCAAATCTTGGGTTTAGCCAAAAATCCCCATTAAGTTCAGTATTGATAAAGAGCAGAGGACTACAATAGCAGAGGTTTGTTTGCTTTAACAAAAGATAGGTCATTATGTAGGCCCTTGGGTAATAAGATGATATTATCAGACTTGGGGCAAAGTGCAGGCTATTGACTAAGCTTCAAGTCAGGTCTACAATTGATCACTACAGGTAATTATTATTTGCAAATAAATCACATGCACTTCAAAGCTGATGAAACAGAATACAACAGATATGGCGAACATAAATACGTTTATTTATAAACAGTTAATGTCATGGCAACAGTGATTTTTATTTGTATACAATTCCCATATAAAAAAAATGAATTGCAGACATAATTTGTTTGCATTATCTGCTGTGATCCAGTCACTTCTTGGCGGAGATGTTGCAACCAACCAGATTGTAGATGACATTATCAAGCATGTAATAGAGTTAGAATATAATTGGGTGCCCTTAGAATCTTCTAGGAAACTATTCGTATACACAGCACTTTTACCTGTCTAAAGGTTCAGTGAGGCTCAATAGAGCTAGAAATCCAAAATTCATCACTAGCTTTTTAAGGGAAATATACAACACCATGCTTACTTCCCCGCAATAAGACATTTAACATCACCTTACATACTCTTCCTTCACTGTAACATATGTACTTGTAAAGACCAGAATACCGACAATACCAAAAGGAAAAATGTTATTTATTCACAATCTTAAATGTAGTTGCTTCCATTGATGACCAGTTCATGTACACAATAATACAGTCTAAACAGTTGTTTCCTTGCTATACTGTTATATTTTTTGGTTTGCAATTACAGTACATGAAGGCCATAATTCTCACGTTCATGGAAACCCAGATTCAGCGCTGTTTATGTCCTCATTTTAAATGTAGTTGGTAGACTCATTCTAATCCTTAATGGGAATGTGTCCACATNACAAAAGAACCATGTGATTAAGTAAAATTGGACTCCTGGGAAGCAAGGAGTTCAGGAAAAGGCTCATAATGATGAATGTGGGCAGGCCAGNAACACATAAATACAGGCACCTTGTCACAGAGGTTGTTAAGCAGTGGCATTGTCCAGGACATCTAATCCTGCAATAGTTTTACACAGGCTTACAAAATGAGCATCATTTGCACATTTACCAGTTAATCGCACACACACAATACAAAGTAATGAGCAATCCACATGACAGTGGCCAGCAGGTTATGAGAAGCCATATATAAAACACTATACACAACTAGCTGCTGTAGGAAAGATCTTTACTNCAAAGCAACATTAAATTGTGTATAGGTGTCACGTTCCATGACTGTATATATAATCATAGATAATCAATAGCCAATTGCCATTAGTTAAAAAAAACCCCATAAAATCTTCACACTTACAATTAAAACACACTTAGCAAAACATGCCTGTAGTCATATAAGCTACATTAACCCATTATAGCTAATAAGAAGTGTCATATAAATTTGAATATATTTTTCGTGCGAAAGCATTACCTTATTTTAAGTTTACAAGCGAAACAACCTGCACATGAAAAAAACCTGCACTACTGAAATAAGTGTTAATAACAAAACAGTTCCACTGAATAAAATACAAGCACACGCCACATAATCGCACCACCCCACCCCCAAAGTATGTAAAATTCTATGGTATTATGATACAAATTATATATATGCAATTTAACTAATTATTATTTCTACAAGCATTCTGCAGATTAAGTAACATGATATTGAACATTAAATTACCCAGTGTTTCTCCCCTTCCCCAAACACAGGTGAATGTTTAGATCTTGCAGAACCATTAGTCATAGTGAAATATGTTATTTACCTGAAAAGAAATGGAAATATATTTGTTGAGATATAAATCAGATGTTTATACGCACATTATATCATGACTAACGGTCCTGGTCACGGTTAATTTTACTAGCTTGTGCTTAGCTGTAAAATGCTCAATCGTGTCACATTTGCTTCTCTGCTGCAACCTTACTGTCCATCAATCACAAAGCCAGTCGGAGGAGGAGGGGAGGCTCTGAAAGAGTTATCTGGGGGGGGGGTTTAGGAGCTCATATTTTGTGAGCTACATGAATAGAACTTGAGTATGCACAACTTACCTGTCTTATATCTTCCAGGAATATAAATAAGCAATACACCAAATACATCATATTTTATTCTGTTATATGTGGTGAAGTGATGTATATAATGTTTTGTTTTCTACATCACACTTCAGACACATGTAGCAATAAGACTGATGGGGATATATTTACTACACTGCAGGAAAGAAAGGTGAAGATGTTGCCCATAGCAACNAATCAGATTCTAGCCCCAGGTGTCACTTTAACCAAATACCATTACCTAGATAGATCACCAGCCATTGTTGATTTTGGAGAGGGGAGGAATGCACACCTACATATAACGGAATGTCACATAGATGTTATATCATAAAAGTTAACTTTTACCTGTACTAAGAAAGGTTATTATGTGGACAGTAAATTAGGTTTAAAAAGGCAAATATAGCAATAATGATTACATAGCACTTTACAGTTTCAACAACCATTAAGACATGACTGGGTGGTAACAGCCAGAGTGGTGGGGAAGAGGNCCTGTCTGCAAGCTTACACTTATATTTTTATGTCATTTACCATAGATTTGAATACTTATATGAAATGTAGCCAGTCTACAATTACGGCAATACATTTGTTAAGTCAACTGATTTAGTATCTAGGGGCTGGATCCAGACTTTCAGGTAGCATATAGCAAATAGACATTGCGTATCTCNATCCAACAGGCTCATAGAAACATAAATTAGGTATACTAGGTGAGAGTGGGCATGGATGTTAATCGTACATTTTTCCTTGGGTCTGGTATGTGTCCTGATGACATAAATCCATCATATGCAGAAGGAAACTAGGAATTGAAGGTAGAACAATAGCAAACTGTCCTAGGTCTCAAACTAAGTTCATCAGTGTAATAAGTAATTATATGACTTTAATGTTTCTAAATTAATTTCCAAACACAGTGAGCTGAGTTAAAACAACATAATGTAATAATCTATTTATTTAAAAGCCCTTCATTACAGTGCTAAATATTTTGCAAGTAATAAAAGTGTTTTATATTAAATGTTATATTTAGTAGAAATATTTATGCAATGATACTTCTGGGCCAATTCTAGGGCATAATTGCTGTAAATAGTTAAATGTGTGTCTATACTGTTTTAAAATGTGTTCTTTTACGTGACCAAGACTGAGTCACAAAAAAAGAATTAGTATATTTGCATTATCTTCTGCGTAAGCCACTCTAGACACAAGATCAAGTGATACATTATTGCAGCAGATTGTAAAGATAGGCCTCTGTTTGTTAAATATCAGGACCACTAATTGACTGATACTGTGCCTATTAAAACATTACTATCTCAAGGGCTTCCGCAACCCCATTGAAGCTCTGTAAGAGATGATGAATGACTTACCTGATAATTCGGCCAATTTCAACAAGACATATTTACCATGGGCCCTCACTCATGTGACAGGGGGCAACATACTATCAGCTGAATGAATGGGTGTTTAACTTACACTGTAAACGTCCCGCCCCATTAGACCAAATAAAATAGCCTGCAGAAAGAAATAATTGTCTGAGTAGAGTCCATTGTCTGTGGTTATCTGTTACTTTCCAAAGACAATATTTTGTGGAATGCAACTAAGGAATACTGGAAAACCTTTTAAAAAACATTTTAGGAACATTTAATTATATATTTCTAATTGGTGGGGGGAAAAAAGCAATTGTTGAAAGTGCATATATAATCAGTATTTTACACTAACCTAGTAATAATATTAATACCAATCAATAATATAACTTGTATTACTTAATTAACGTTTGTGAGGGTTTCTGATATGGGCTAGGAATATGTATAGCTTAATTTCAACTTATGTTTAACAACATCTTTCAAACAAATACAAAACAATAAAATAAATAAATTAGATACACAGGTTAGATATAATTCCACAATAGTTAAGAATCAGATTTTTATATTGTACTGTTAAAAACTAAATCACATTTGTATTAAATGCACATAAAGGAATATTCTCATTTGTTTGACAATAGAAATTTATGCTATTCAAATACTTTTTTTTTTACAACTGCAATAATGTTTTTTTTTTCAATTTCTAGGGTGAAAACTTCTATGAAACGTCTGGAAGATGTGACAGAACTACAGGAACCAGCATTATTTATTACCTTGTAGTTGTGCATGATGGAGAACTGTCTTCATGGNTCAGACTCCCTTATTACTGGCTTATACAAAGACTAAGTTTAAAACAATTGAAAAAAAATGGACTTGGTTCTTGGTTTGCAGAAGCATTATCATTACTAGGACAACAAGAACCATCAACTGCTAACACCAGACACGTATAAGAAAAAGAAATCAACATGGAGTATTTATTATGAAATAACCACATTTCACATTCACAAGAGGAAAAGAAAACGAGAAATATGAACAATGATCAAGGTGAACATTTTTGGCTGATGAAATGTTGTACAATACAGGAAACAGGAATGTGCAGCTTCGGATATGCATACATCAAATTTCTTTACTGCTCCATCATATATCAGCTGATCTCTCCACAACAGAAAACAAAACTACAAGTTGCTTATGCGGAATGAATGAAGGTCATGGTTAACAACTTGAAATTGAATGTATTGCATAAAAAGAAAAAACCATGTCACCAATATGTTTATCTCTATACCAGTTCCTAAGTAATACATAGGATTTGATTATTAGTAGTGCAATACTTATTTCTGATGTATATTTAATGCGAATTTCATATTACTAGTATTGGATCATTGCACAGAATGAAAAAATGTTAATAAACTTATAAATACGGTTAGAAAGTTTACCCTTTACCGTTTACAGATGTTGTGATCCATTCAGGGGGCGATGTGCTTGACTGTCAAGAAGCGGTTGCTGCTATAGCTGATGGCTTGGACATTGGGAATGGATTATAACTGATCAAAAACTATAAGACTTCTCGTAAAAAATATTAACAAGAAGGGCCTGCAATTTAAGAGTTCAGTTTGGAGATCGGAGTGCGGTATAATACTAATTCCAGTGAAGGCACGGGAGCTGACCCCTACTACATTGTCCTCGTTTTGAATAGCGATGTGGTAGAATTTATTATTGCTTGTATTGGCTAAACCCAGGTTCCTACTACTCTTGGATACACATTTCCTTACCATTCTGTAGTCTGTCCAGTTACATAATGCAATTGCACAGCGAATACAGGCAAAAAGAGGATAGTCTTTATTATCAGATAGCCAAAAAAGTCCCTTCAGTAGAAGTCTGGATTAGGTCCATACAATTCATGTGGAATACAAGAAAAAAAAATGATATAAAAGAAATTGATGGTTTGTGGTCACAAATGAGTAATGAGAAAGAACTTCACTGATTTAGGAGAAACTGGTGCAGATTTCCTGCCATTGTAGATGGAATTATGCCAAACTAAACTGTATTGTATTTTTACAGAAAGTCTAATAGATCATTTCACATGAGTGTATCTGAGATAGAACAACCTGAAATAATACTGAACAGTTGTCTCTACCCTCCAAGCTGTTTTCTACTTGGTAGTCTTAATTTTTTTTATATATAGAAACATAAATAAAAAAAATCTAAATGTATATTTCTTAAAATAAAAGATGCACTTCCATAGACATTGACCTGTAATAAACTATATGCGTTTATTTTATAGCTTGTAAATGTTGTTGTCAGTCATGTTTTAATTTTTATGACAAAATAAAAAAAAATTATTATAATGAGATAAAAGTCTATTCTATCCACGTGTGCGTTTGTGTGTTATGTGGGAGCAATAATAAGAGCAATATCAGGGACATTGCTCTGTTCATTATTAAATACAAAATCAGAACCTCACCATCATAAATATATTTTCAAGTGTTGGGTACAGAATTAGTTTTGGTATTTAAGGACACAATATTGGAAGAATGATATAAAATAACATACTAGTTTCTTTCAGTAACCATGTCATCTACAATACAATCTAAACATATTCTGGAAGTTTTAAACTCACTACTCATTGAAGTTTCTATCAACAATGATATTCAGAGTTCCTTAACTAGTGCAAGGAAAACATGGTAGTTTCATGTATATATTTCACACAGTATAAAATAATATACAGAAAACAGAAGTATTCTCATGGGAACTCACATAAAGAATAATATGGTTATGTTTATGCTGCAATCCAGAGGTGCAATGTACAATATTAATGCATTAAAGAAAAGCGTGTGATTACAGGCCTGCAGGACACAGGTAGCAAACACAAATAGGAAGGGGTGGAATATATCACACAAATGAAAACATAGTAGAGAAAAGTTAGCTGGAATTATTTTGATTACTATTGTTTCAGGTAGTGGTTGCAGAGAGTTGGTGGAATTAACAATCAATACTCAGTCGATGAATTAAAATTGGAACACATTTTATGACTGATTGGAGCACACCAACATAGGAACTAAAATAAAAATGTACAACATTGTGGAAAGATTTTGGCATATTTATTGCTAGAAAAACATTACAATAATGAATTGCCCTTGATTTTAAATATCATAAATTGTATAAATGTACACATACAGATATAACAAAAAAAAAACACAGGTATGATACAAATCAAATGAAATGATGCTCCATGCTTCATGAATATTATTTAAGTACTTAATACTAGAACACTCTGGTCAGATATTATGGGATCCTTGAAGGGAAAATACATTCTCCTAATAAATCACAAATCTGTACATTTGCTTTTTTTTATTTATTTCAGTTAGGAAAGTTTTGGATTTTTTTTTGGACAAATGTACCATTTGTGCATTCATTTTAAATACATTGCAAAATCAAGATCTTTTCACATAGTATACGGTATTGCACACTTAATTTAAATATACACTAACAAATGCAAAAAAATCATTATTGAAATATTCTATATTACATCTATCAGTATAAAACACAAATGAGGAAGTAAACACAAAAAAAACTGAAAAACAAAGTATGAAAATAAATTAAATCTGGAGGAAATAGAAATCATGTTGAGTCTCAGGGACAGTCAAGACCTTTTTAATGTTTGCTTTGAATATTTGAAATAGTAACCATCACCTATCAGCTTTAATACAGTTTACAAATCAAAACGGCCTTTTTTTGTTTTAGTTTTTTCACAAGGAGTAACATTCCACTTGATTTCATGTTATTTTCAAACTCTGTATCAAGTCCATTCAACAGCTTCTGAAGATTTCAGAGATCTTATAACAGCGTCAAAAAAGTGGTTAATACACTAGACTGAAGTCCACGAATGTGTCATACCCCACTCCAATGTTGTTGAGGACTACGTCTGGCGTGCTGTCAATGCAAGGATTTGCTGACTAAGTAATGCATTGTGCCGCTGAAGAAATTCAATTGTATCTCCTTGTTTTTCTACGACCTCTTCTAGGCTTGCTCCTTCACTATAAAATATAAAATTAAATATGATTAAGTATTGATAAATACTATGTACAGACGCTATACATAGACATACATGCTTTAAATATATATTCTATATACTTGGGCTGTACAAGTACTGTATATAGTCGAGTATAAGTTTAGTTTTTCAGCACATATTTTTGTCCTGAAAGTGCACCCCTCGGCTTATACTCGAGTCAGGGGCGTAGTTAAAGGTTCATGGGCCCAGATGCAAAAGGTTAATTTGGACCCCCCCACCCCTACTAATATTAAAAATAAAATCTGTTTACCCACATGGCCACTTGTGTGTATGTATGCATGTATGTTTACGTGTGTATGTATGTATGTATGTATGTTTACGTGTGTATGTATGTATGTATGTATGTATGTATGTATGTATGCGTGTATGTATGTATGCATGTATATGCATGTACAGTATGTATGTATGTGTATGCATGTACAGTATGTATGTGTATGCATGTACAGTATGTATGTGTATGCATGTACAGTATGTATGTATGTATGTATGTATGTATGTATGTGTATGTATGTATATGCATGTACAGTATGTATGTGTATGTATGTATGTATGTATGTATGTATGTGTATGCATGTACAGTATGTATGTATGTGTATGTATGTATGTATGTATGTATGTATGTGTGTATGTATGTATATGCATGTACAGTATGTATGTGTATGTATGTATGTATGTATGTATGTATGTATGTGTGTGTATGCATGTACAGTATGTATGTATGTATGTATGTNTNTGNATGCATGNATGTATGTGTATGCATGTATGTATGTATGTAAGTGTGTGTATGCATGTATGTATGTGTGGAAGGGGAGAGAGAAGAGGGGGGGGAGAGAGAGAGGGGGGGGAGTTTACCCACCTGAAACCTTCTTCTTCTCAGCTTCCTTTTCTCTAGAGGGGAGGGAGAAGACATTGGAGCAGGAAGGGGACAGGGGAGAGAGCTGTGGCTTTGCAGCTCCAGTGCTATATCATGTAAAGGTGCTGCTGACAATGTCAGCAGCACTTTACATGGTGTCACAGAGGAGCTGCAAAGCCACAGCTCTCTCCCCTGTCCCCTTCCTGCCAGATTTTTTTGACACTTCTTTTAGCTGGGGGATTGAAGATTAGTAAATCATCCAATACCCCTTTAATTTTTGTGGCTCCCATAGCTCAGGGGCCCGGTCGCAGTCGCGACCGCTGCATCCCCTATAGCTACGCCACTGACTCGAGTCATTGTCCTGTATGATGTCAATGAGTTATCCTAGTTTAAAATTAGGTGAATTTAAGGGCCTTGGCTTATATTCGGGTTGGCTTATACTGTATTATATATACAGTATTTTTACTGACAAGCTGAGTTTTTTTACCCAGCTTACCCTGGAGGACATAGGAATCTGTATGTAGTGATATGGGAATCATTCTGGATTTCAGGACTGATTCGGTCATGCAAACACCCTTGTCCTATTGACAAGAAGAATTCACACCATTTTACTGAAAAAATACCCAGTGCTCAGGTAAATGTATTCAGTTGAACATCAGCTTTCTTCTCTCCCTCCTTTTGAAAATCAATAATCATACCCTGTTCACATAGAGGGCTATTACCAGGGTAATTCAACCAACTTCCCGGGTAGTGTCCTCAGTGTGAATGGCGCTAAAATTACTACCACCATGTTTTAGAACATGGTGTGAACGGTGTAGGACCAGGGAAGTTTGTGAATTACCAGTGTAATTCAGCACTGTGAACAGGGTTAATGTTAGCAATTCTGACACTACAGAGATATGTTACCTGAATCCAATGCCTGGATTGACATGACTTTGAAATGTATGTATATTTTCTTCTTCAATGATGTCTGGTCTAGGCATGCTTCTGTTAAACTTGTAAATATGCACTAAAATGAAAATAAACAAATATCATTTGATAAAGAATTTTTGCTTCACCGTTATCTTTATCAGTTTATCCGTTTGTAACACTAATAACCAGAATTTGCTGTACGTTTCTTTTTTTTAAAGGCTTAATTAGTAACACAAGTTGAACAATTGTATTCATCGTAGCTTAGCGGAATAGTACGAAAAATGCAATGATCTAAACTCCTAGGTCAATAGTAAACATTAAATTGACATTTGATCCCAAAATATGACACATGGCGTTCACAGTTGTTGAGATTGCTTTTTAATCTTGACCACTTAAAAATCATTTGAAAAAAAGCAACTAAATCAAATAGAATTTGGATATAAGATATAATCAGGAAGAAAGTTACACCTGAGCAAAACCCAGTTGAATTAAATAATATGATGGTTGAGATTTAATGTTTCCAAACTAAGCCGGTTAGTATCAAAGAGCAATAGGCAAAAGCAAATGACTACGGTGCATGCAAAGAATTACTATTTCTCCCTCTGACATTCAAAATGGTTTTGCCCAAGTATAAATTTCCACTTGATTTCAAACTCTGTATCCAGTCCCTAGTATCCTTTAACCCCTTCAAGACGCAGCCTATTTGGTCCCTAATGACGAAGCCCTATTTTACAAATCTGACATGTGTCACTTTATGTGGTAATAACTTTTTAATGCTTTTACTTATCCAACTGATTGTGAGATTGTTTTTTCGTAACACATTGTACTTTAAGTTAGCGGTAAAGTTTGGTTGATACAGTCAGGATTTATTCATGAAAAATTTAGCAATTTTCAAAATCTCTGCTTGTAACACAGATAGTCATACCACACAAAATAGTTAATAAATAATAATTTCAATAAGTCTACTTTCTGTTGCCATCATTTTTAAACCACCTTTAACTTCTTTAGGGCGGTAGGCGGATCATAAACTTAGTAGCAATTTTTTGCAATTTTTAGAAAATTTGAAATGTAGGGACCACTTCATATTTGATGTGGTTTTGAGTGGCCTGCTTGCTAGACATCCCTATAAATGACCCCATTAAAAAAACTGCACACCTTAAAGTATGAAAAAACTGCAGTTTGGAAGTTTATTAACCCTTAAGTTGTTTAACAGGTATTAAAGCAAAATGAGGGTACAATTTTGAAATTTCCCTTTTTCCCATTTTATTGAATTTCATTTTGCAACAGGACGGCTGTTAACCAGAAGACAAAACTTAAAATTTTAGAAATATCCCATATACGGTTGTAAAACTCTATTTGGGTACACAGTAGAGCTCAGAAGGGAAGGACCACCTTTTGGCTATTTTACTCCAGATTTTGCTGGAAAAGTTTTCATGACAATGTTACATCTATGGGTGTAGTGAGCATTTTGATACCACTGGTGTTTTGTAGAATTTTTAAACATTGGGACATGAAAAATAAATATGTAATTTTTTTCCCACTAGTTTGGATTCAGCCAAAAATTCTACATTTCCACAAATGGTAATAGTAGGAAAAGCAGCCAATATGACAATGCCCCTTATAGAGTTGTAAAATGCTTTTTGTTGTTAGGTACATGGTAGGATTCACACGAGACTGTTTTTAGTGCAAATTTGTGCTTTTGGAGTACCATGTTGCATTTGACATCNCCTGCTGTAGTAGAAAACAATTTTTTTACCATTATTTTAATCACAAAAAAACAGCACAGTACAAATGCTGGTATTATACCGACTTTTTGTGAATGAACTACCGGTAAAAAAAGTAAAATAAAAAAAAAAAACAATACTAAAAGAGCAAACACAAAACACATTGGTTCACTTTTTTTTCCAACATTTTTTCCCATTAAATTTTTATTTTATTTTTATATTTTATTTAATTTTTTTTTAATTTATATATTTTTTAAATAGTTAAGCCTGTGATCTGTGTTTACATTAATAGATGACTTTATAGAAGTATAATATGACATGTATTAAGTAATCTGTCATCTTTAAAAACAGATGACAGGCTTGTTGATTCATGTTAGCCTGCCTGTGTTTACTTTGTAGTACCAGAGGGGGCGCCTGTCAGTGTGATCTGCACTGACATTAATGCAAGTGTAACATCACTTGTATTAAGTCATCTGTCATGTGTAAAACATAGATCACATGAATGAATAAGTCTGTGATCTGTTTTACACGACAGATGACTTAATACAAGTGATGTTACACTTGTATTAATGTAAGCACCGATCACGTTGACAGGCGCCCCCTCCCTGCAGCCTCTGTCCCTCTGTACCCTAATGTTAACACAGATCACATCCTAATCCATTGACAGGCTCTAGCCTGTCAATGAATTATGATGTGATCTGTGTTTAAAAAAGTCTGCAAGTGTTATATTTACACTTGCAGACTTACTATAGTAGTTGTAAAGCCGCGATTGGCTAGTCATAATTGACTAGCCAATCACAGCGATCAGGAGGGGGGTGAATTGGACAGCAGCCATCACAACGTTGTCACCCTGCGACATCGCAAGGGTGATGGTTTAAACAGCCGCCGTATATAAGCGGCACCCGTCATTAAGGACCATCTCCCTGCACCGTATATATACGGCACAGGGTCGGAAGGGGTTTGTTGCATATACATAATAGATATCAAAGCAGATTTTAAATGGACTTTAGATTCATATAAAACAAAAAAAAATCTAAGCCTTTAAACTTTGAGATGTATTTTACAAATAAATGAATATACAGGAAATCAAATGAAATAAATTGAAATTAATATAATTAAATGGCACCTACTTTTTATTTTATCATGGGGTAAAATGTAGCATAGTTAGCACAGCTAACCTTATGTCTAATATGCTAATTTTTTATGCAACCCAGGATTTAGGATTGATACATCCAAAACAAATCTTATAAATGCAGCTCAGGGATTATGAAAAAGAAAAATGTTAATTTAATAATGCAAAATGATGGCACAAAGATGGAAAAAGACATTAAATGCATTAACTGGCTAAACTATGTCTAAAAAGACACCAGTGCCAACACTGCTTTATCCTAGTATATGATCCCACATATCATGTCCCATTAAACCTTCTTTGTCCTCCTTTGTGAAAAAAGAACATCCCTCCACCATTGTGTGCCTAGACCACCTGCTTGTTTGGGAACAGAGTATATGACTTGAACTGTGGAGCCAACAATTGCTCCCCTACAGAAGCACACGAATATCAAACAGCAGGTTGTAAAGTAATCAGACAGGCCACCATCGGATCGGTTGCTGGTGGTCCTTTCCCACCTCCTTTATTGTACATTACATTTTAGAACATGAGTGTTTGATACTTCAGAAGCATTCATGATGGAAGAGAACACACCATGAAGCAACAACACAAGGACAGTAGTGTAGACACATTGTGAAGTTGCTTAGTATGCCAAGGTAAAAAACAAAACACCTATATTGTAGCAATACAGTACCTCAGGGTCAGGTAGTAGTGAAAACAAAAATAAAAAACACAACATAAGGGAGCAGAAAAAAGGTAAAGGCTATGCTAAGATCAACATTATTACAACCCAATGCAATTGAGATCATTGTAATGTTTAAATAAGGGGTCTGCTAGTATCACTGGTGGTACTTGCAATGACTGGGAAAGCGAGAACACAAGTCATATTTTTATTTTTTATACCGCTACAACATCTCTGCGAATTGCACCATGGTAAATCAAAGGAAAACAACATGTTGCATGCTTCAAATGTCAGAACCAGGAAGCTAGTGATAGGATTGCAGTACAGGTGGCCAGTGACGATTTGTAATGCGACTTCTTATGAAGAAGCATTTCATCTGTTAAGGCTTTATAAACTGTCTGCCATTTGAGTGTATGGTACATTACCAATGGCCACTGTGATTGGCTCCATAATGTAGATCTTATGATGGTCTATTATTGTAAGTGTTCCAAGCTTTTAGGTATTAGTTAGACACAACCAAAACAGACTTTTGTTTACCATTATATTTAGTCAATCCCCATTTAATAATCCTTAGTTTGCTATACAGCTCAACTTAATGTATGTTAGATTAATAGAACTCTAAAATAGACAACCTTATGCTAAAGCAGGTATAAGAAACCCTCATTTCCAAAGCTGATTAAGTAAAGAAAGGATTGGGGGAGACAGACACAACATCAAATATCTTAAGTAACAAAAGCCAACTATATGGTAAGATGTTTGTCCAATGAAATGGAGGAGGACATTGATCAGGCCAAGGAAGAAAAAAATCCCTTCTTTTAAACACCAGGGATGTAAGAGGGGGAAAGTAATGAGCCTTTGATGTTAGGGATTGAATAGAGCTGAAAACCTGGCTTTGCCTTGATGGTTTTCACTTGCTAAACAAAATACCAGCTTCAAAGTTCAATAACTAAACACAATCAAGCAAAAGAGAAGACATCAAAGTGAACTACAGAGTTTCAAGGAGAATTTAAAATAAACAAATAAACAAAATTAGAGAGAGAAACAATAGGGGTCTTTGGCACAAGAAAAATAAGCCCCTGAAAAGACCCCCCCACAGACTGCTTAGAAGGCCATCAACCTAAAATATGACACTGCATTAAAATGTAAAACGTTTTTCCTGGAATATTTGCACAACTTATTTGTGCTACTATAAGTAGTGTGTGTTAATACACTGGCATTCAGGTGATTGTTAGTACACAGTATGCAATATGTAGCTCATTGGTTCATATGCACCTGTCATTTTGTAAGCGGATTCAAAAATTCACATAGAATATTTGTTATTATAAGCTTTTATCAATTACTATGTGCCAGTTTAACTTAAAAATGGCTTCTTCTATGGCTTTGTATGACCATATGCAGTCCTGCTCCCCGTATCTAGCAGTTCTTAAGTAACAGATGCGTGAGATCCACATTCATTATATGTACATGAGTATGATTGCGTTGCTAACCGTTCTCTTGCACAGACTTACAGGTACAGAATGCTTGACCTAAAGTGCAACATATAGCATAAAATGGTGGAGGTGCAATTACGTTTTGTGTCCAATGTGCTGCTTTATTTAAATATATTTGAAAAAAACAACAGCAGTAAAATCAATGAGATTTTTCCATTATAAGTCTGTCCAAAATATTTTCATACATTTTTCCCTTAATGATCCCTCATATAGTTCTTGGTGGTTCAGCACAAACTACTCAGCAATGTCCCCGTATTTACTAAGGAGCTCTGCAGAAACCAGAATTTAGATCACCAACTCCAAGAAGTATATATACTAAGCGGTGAGATAGCAGTGAGATTGAAAAGTGGGGATGTTGCCCATAGCAACCAATCAGATTCAAGCTCTCAGTTTCATTTTACACACTGGAGAATGTGAACTCAAATCGGATTGGTTGCTATGGGCAACATCCCCACTTTTCAATCTCACTGCAATATCATCACTTAGTAAATATCGCTGTGTAAAATGAGTTGCTAATCTCATTGCTTACTGATCAATCTTCATCTGAACCAAAATAAAGAGAAAATAAATGAAAGTGTTTTGGAAATAAAATGTAAATTCTGTTCTCACAGAAAATATTTGTTTACTGTTTACAAAAAAGAGGATTCATAAAAATAAAGCCTAATACAACTATTTACAGTTTAACAGTTAAATGGACAGCAATGTGAACAGAAATACAGACTGAAACACAGCAAAGCGGATGAGAACCGAATAAAATGACAGTTGTAGTTCTGACAAGTAAACAAAGATCATGGTTTAGGGCCAACACAGCATTCTATATTCCACGCCTTTATGACATTTCCTTCCGAAGGCAGTCTTTCCTTTATTACCTCCAGTAAGAGAAAGACATACAGACCACAGAGGACCCACTATTGTATTCAGTTAACAGGGATATGTTTAACATGTTAAACGACAATGTATTTATAGTTACTTTATTACAGGTAAAGAACAAGTAATAACTATAGTAAGAGTGTAAGCTTGCAGGCAAGACTATCTATACCCCACCTAGTCTGCTTGTCTGTTACCACCAGTCAAATGTTGAATTGTAAAGTGCAATGTAACCTGATGGCACTATATAGAGCATCTGTTAATAAATAAATTCTTTGCTTTTTTTCGTATTATAGAATGGAGTAAAACTCTTCCTTTCCTAACAGCACATTTCGAGACCTTTTGCAAAGCACCGGAGTGTAGAATCCAACGTTTATATTATAGTTTATAACATGGGCAGGTTTATTGGGAAGTAAATGGACACCAAGGACACACTAGACTTGATATCCCAGAGCATGTTTTCCAGGTCTCCTGGCTGGAGCACAGGTCTATTAAATAACTGACATATGTGAACAGGTGGAAGAAAACCTGCACTGTTAGGGGGTCCCAAGGACAGGTTTGAGAACCACTGTCCTCAGGATATCACTCGGACAATGCAGCGAAGGCGGTGGCAGTAATAGAATTTCAATAATAGAATAATGCATTATTCCTGCATGATTCCATCGCTTGGTGATCATATTAGAATTGGTGCAAGGCCTGGCAAAAATAACTGGAAAGGTTCTTGAATAAAAAGCTATCATCTTCAGGTCTTCTACAGGCATGCTGTAAATGCAGATTAATTGCTTGATATAACAGTACACAATATTCTCCTAGCTATGAAACAGATAAGGTAACACACTCTTATAACCTGCAGGCTGTTATGATGGGACAAAGCTGCTTAAGGGGAGCACACAGCCAATTTCAGATAAGAAGATTCAAACACATTTGGCTTTTAAATCTAGAATTTAATCGTCAGATAAAAGTGTTTAACAAACAGGGGAAAGAAAAAAAACCCATAAAGCTATACAGCTGTTCTATACATAATTATTTCACACAAAGAAATAAGCCGCTTTGGAGAACAAAAATGAGACCTGTGCAGCAAATCCTTTAAAAATGCTTCTGGTTACACAGTTAGCGTCTTTCATTTACTAGCGGATAATCATGTAGGTCCCGTGTCGAAATTTAAAGCCCTACAATAAATGACAGCCCAAATAAATAGAGAAAAGGAATATGTATATGCAGCATAGAGTGACTGAAATGAAACATATAATGATTCTTTATTGGGTTTTATTATGGCTCTTGTGATGTGATCATCACTCTGTGATGAGACATTTTTGTGATTTTTATTTTGTACCGTATAATGCGTTGTTGCATATAAAAGAATGTCTGTAGAAAAACAGTGGGGGGCATGCAAAAGGCGCTGTACGCAATGTCAAAAGTTAAGCTGGGCATACACTATAAGATAAATTGTTCCAATCTAAAGATTTTTCAAGAGTGGGCAAAACCATGTTGAATTGCAGGGGAGGCAAATTTAATTAATTGCAATCANTATATATATATATATATATACATACACACACACATACACACACACTATTACTGCTCATATATATTACAAAGATGATTCTCCATATTTAAAAAAAAAAGAAAAAAAGAAAATTCACAAGCACATACTATACAATTTGTATATATTTAAAGCTGTCTGCTACTTGTAATTCCCCCTATCTCCTCCTCAATTAGCAAATTGAGTACAAAATAAATAGAAATCTTAGCTTTCACTCTGGAGTTAGCAGTAGAGGAGAAGTCGTCCCCAGGCCGGCTGTCAGAAGTGGTCAAGAGACACCCCAAGTAACTCTCAATGCGAATGAGTCTCTTGCTGGGAACTGTATCCCATCTCTGCAGTAATGACACACCAATACTATCCTCACTGTTCGTGAGGGATAGCTCAGTTCAGGCAATGCCTGGATCAGGCAGTAGCTTGAAGACTCATGCATGGCCACAGCAGTAATACCCCCTGTGGTCAGATGCCATCTAGGCAACTTAAATATGTTGCCTATGCCCAGCTCTGATAGTATTGTTCTATTAGCTACATAACTGAAAATATAAAACTTTTACCAGTTAACTGTGTACTATTTTTTTAAATGGCCTACAAACATGGGGCGCTGAACGCAAGTTTAGAAATTAGACATATGTATAGGACAGGATACAGGTCACAGCACATACGTACGCACGCCTATTGCCAATGTACGTTTCACCTTAAGGGCTTTGTCAAGGCAAAGCCCTTAAGGCGAAACGTACGTTGGCAAAAGGCCAATGGTGCTAGTCTGATCGTTACACTTTTTATTTTAACTGATCTTCAACTTTTGATACTATATATATCTCTTGATGGTGTCATCATGTATAGGAAACTTGGCTAGACAATATTAGTATCCTATTAGCGCTTCCACAAAGCATTCACTATAGTTTAGCACTGGCACTTTAATAATCATACCTCCCATAGCTAGGCTAGGAGCAAAATCACTAATTGATATGATGTATCAACACTTTTATGTTTGAATTACTGTTATACTGTGAGCACAAGCACTTTTAGTTAATATAACTGCTGCTGAACTATATATACCAGTACTGTGCAATAACTGATAGCAGATTGCTAGCACTAGCACTTTTCTGAATATCGTCAGATCATAGGCATTAGCACTTTCAACCCAAGTGGCTGCCAAGGAATAACCAATAAATCTGTGGTATTCCTTTTGGGATAATCCCAATTGCTGCTAAACCATAAGTAATAATATTTTCTATTTAAGAGAATGCATAAATTTAAGATCAGAAGCAACTGGTAGCATTAGCTTTTTTTGAAGAATCGGATATTAGATTAAATGCATTAGCACTTTACATCTTAGTGGCTGCTACACTGAATATTTGAAATTGAAGATTCAAGATAAATAATAAGAGACTGAACCCAGCTGCCATTAGTGCCTTTCTTTTTAAAACACTGATTTTCCAAATCTTTTTTTCACATATCTATTGTTTTTAATATTTCGCTCTAATTATACTAAATAAATCTCCTAGTATTTTAATTGTTGTAATAAAGATGTTATGTTTTAACTTTCACATTTAGGGTGTGGATATTTGGCATTTCAGTGCGTCCCATAGAGGGAACCATCTTTTCCTTTCCATGCCTATGTATACGGTATACGGTAGTACATAGAGGGTATACTCCTTATCACAACCACTGTGGGAAAGGTGCTATTACTTAGCTCTTTGCAGAGATGTTTGTCACTCGATTTTTTTTTTTTGTACAATTTTCGAAAATGATCACCCCTCCCCTATTTGTTGGAGGCACATGTTCGGCCCCACAAAGCTGCAAAGATCTATGGGAGCCGTCATGTTTCTCCAAGAAATGTCTAGACAAAAGTGTGTCCCACATAGTGTTTTTCTATATTTCTTATATGCTCTCTAAAATGGTCCTTCAGTGTGCGTGTAGTCCTTCCCACATATTGTAGGCCACACCCACACTGAAGGACGTAACTCACATAGTTTTATTCATAGTAAAATCACAGGCCAAACATCTTGTTTTATTACACCAAAAAAAAAACTGGTGGTTTCTTCGGTAGAGGAACCGGGAGGAAATGATATAACAAGGTGGTTAAAACGCTATGTGGGACACTGTTTGTCCAGACATTTTTTGGAGAAACATGACGGCTCCCAAAGATCTTTGCAGCTTTGTGGGGCCGAACATGTTTCTCCAAAAAAATAGGGGAGTGATTTTGTTCGAAAATTGTGTAACAAAGAAACAGAGTGGATTTTTAAGTTACAATCTCTCGTTCCTGAGGGGTAAAATGAATCTTTGAAATTTATAGAATAAACCTCTAGAATGCTAATCTCTGAAAAATTCTTCAAAATAATATTTTCCACTAATGTTTTCTTGCTATTTAAATACAACGGCGATTCTTTTAAGAAAAATATATAGTATCTTTTATACATCTTTTCCTTTTTGTTGTATTATATCATTTGTTTATTGTTAATATATTGAGGTTATACCATATGTATGTATGAGGTCCGTTTTATTTAGCGACCTTTCTTGTGCCTTTAAATTTCCAGGTTTCAACTAAATCTACAGGTCCTGATTAATTGAAAACCTGGATTGTACATAAAAGGCTATATTTATTCCAGACTTATTCTGCTTGATAAAGTCCAAAGGTGTGGTCAAAACGCATTGCAGTATATGTACACTGTAGAACCGATAGAACAACTAAACAACTAGAGCACATTAATAGTGTCCAGATTTGGAAATCATTATTTACTTAGAAGAAAACTGCACCGCAGCCGAGATTACGGGGTGGGAAGACTACCATTACAGCCGAGATCCCGGTGTGGGGATGTCCACTTACCACGAGAGTACGCTACACATAGTGTACACGCTGACCCAGCGTGCACTGACTTACATCGGGCAGACGGCAAAAAACGAATTCTAGAAATCGAGTGTCTGCCCGCCCAGGACAAACATCTCTACAAAGAGCTAAGTAAAAGCAGCTTTCCCACAGTGGTTGTGATAAAGAGTATATCCTCTATGTACTGATACCATATCTTATGCACTGAATTTTTAACTTTACTTTATTTTATTTTTCTATATCAACACCAGCCAATGATGTCTATTACACATTTATGAGAATCTTTTGGGTAAAAACTACTATTACTGGTGAATATATTCTCAGGTTTGAAACATCAAACAAACGTCTCTATCCATAGATAACTGGCTAAACACTGTTGAGTATTTTCCATCTGTTTTCAAATGCTCTACCAATGACTATTGTACTATTGTTCTATAAAACTGCTACAGTGTTTTACATATATATACCAAATAAGTTATATATATATATATATATATATATATATATATATACACTTTATTTTTTTTATATGACGTTTGTGATATAAACGTCACAACCAAACAGCCACACAAGAAAAGAGGTGGAAACAGCTCAACTTAGAGAATGGTGGAGAACATACTCAAAGCCTGACACGGCAAGAGAAACACAAACAATGCTTTAACCTGCTTCCAAACCCATGTTTCCAAAGCAGCGCATTCCTAAGCAGCATTTAGAGTTGTAACTNGAGTTTGAACTGGATTTGGGCTGAATTTGGGCCTGTGCTTTTTGCTGAATTATAATATTGTTGTTATTGTGCCTACTGATAGGTGATATACTTGTAGAATGTCTGGTCTGGTGCAATGCAGTGGATGTCATGCATTTGTTTTGCGTGACAGTTTTTGGAGGCTCAGGTGTTGTCCTATTTGTCAGCAATTTGCATTGTTGCGGGAGGAGATTTCTAGGATGCAAGCTGAGCTATGCAGGATGTCTATNTGNTTNNGNCCNCCATTGCCNCAGAGAGCCCCCAGGAGGNGTGCTGGTTGGACTACGGTAAGTAGTAACAGTAAGAAGGTCCCTATTGTGCAAGTAAACAAACTTGGTCAATCCTTACCACTAATATTTCATCATAAAGGATCAAGTATCCTACAAGAGAAAGTTAGTTATAAAATATAACTTTTAATTTCAATTATGGTAAAAGTAATGTGTGTCCAATTTAATATTACTTTTAATAATACTTTTACCATAATTGAAATTAAAAGTTATATTTTATAACTAACTTTCTCTAGTAGGATAATTGATCCTTTATGATGAAATATTAGTGGTAAGGATTGACCAAGTTTGTTTACAAGTTATTAAGTCGCTTCAGTGGCTGTAGTATCCAATATCCATCCCGGTAATTGTCGGCGTATGGCAGGTGTATATACCCTATTGTGCAAGGACACATTTCACACACTGTGCCCTTGCAAAACTCATATGCTGTACTTGGAGGACTGGAATGTGGATCAAAGGTAATGCAGAACTTAAGGAAATTAGGAATTGTGGTAGCTCTGAAGGTAGGAGCAGTGAATCCCCAAGAAAGACTGTACTT
>JABWIB010005883.1:0-15775 GCA_016617825.1 Platyplectrum ornatum
AAGTTTACTTTTTCATGTTGTGTATTGTACATGAAACATTATGAAACTGCAATATTTTGCAGATTTAATGTAAACATTAAGCAGGTTTAAACTTATGTAATTGTGTTATTCCCTTCATACAATAAATTTTTGGCCTAGTCACAATACATGTAGAACCTAAGTGTGTGGAAATTTTGAAGTAAAACAGTGCAATACAATTTTATCAACATTACTATATTAAATTTGTGATTATTGTATTTTTTTTCATTTAGGGGTGTATTTACTAAGCAGGGAGATTGCAGTGAAATTCGAATTTGGGGAAGTTGCCCATGGCAACCAATCAGATTTGAGCTCTCAGTTTCATTTTACACTCTGGAGAATGTGAACTCAAATCTGATTGGTTGCCATGGGCAACTTTCCCAAATTCGAATTTCACTGCAATCTCCCTGCTTAGTAAATATACCCCATAGACAAGTCATGGCCAAACAATTGCACTATTATATTAAACAACTATCTATTATTGAACACACATTTTAAAAAGAAAACACATTTTTACACAATTTAAAAAAAAAACAAAAACATGTTTACAGGCAGAAAACAACACATATGCCCATTGCCTTTAACATTGTACACACTTGCGCCTGTGGGCTGCTTTGCGCTTAACGATCAACGCATGGGTATTAGCGTGTTGCGCTCGATGTTGAGTTGCGTTTTTTCTGGAAAATCACACACCTCTGGATTACACGCAATGCGGATGTCCGCAACGCATGCGCCTGTGCAGTGACGCAACTCTGGATCTGCTCCACTGTATGCATGTACTGGAATTTACACAAAATACAGTAATTTTCTATTTAGTTTGAAAATTATAATGTCTTTGTCAAAAGTGATGTGATGTACCGTAACATAACACTTGTGTTTGTATTTCTTCTTTCAACTGAAAGAGGTACCCCATGTGATGACCAATAAATATTTAATATTCTTTGATTCTCTAGTTCATCTAAATGCACTGAATTCAATAAAAACTGCTCACTTGTGCTGTAGTCAACTCATGCTGTCTTTCTAACAAGCAGAATGCCAACCGAAATCCTCAGCTGGGTTTCTGCATGTATGTGTCCTTTCTCACATCTCATAATCAACAGCAATGTGGCCAAACATCTGGAACTGACAAGCAGACATCTTTGATTTATTGGCTAATATTAAAGCTTTTTAGTGGATGGTTGAACAGAAGACTAAAAGAGCAGAACATCACAGAGAATAAATTATGTAGGCAACAAACTGTGTCATTGTATACCCCTGCTTGTCACAGCGGTGACATTTCAAAGGAAATGGAGAGTGACAGAGACACACCCTTTAAACGGTGCTTCAGCTGTACCACTGAAACTTAAAGAGGAATTAGTACAAGTGAGCACATTCTGTGAGAACAAAGTATAACTAGAATGACAAAAATAAATAAAAGTGTTTGTGTGTAGTCAGTAAACTAACTACAGGATTTACAATAGAAAATAGAAAAGAGATAGTTCAGTGCTCAACGTACTCTAAATAATCGGAAACATCTTCACCTAAAAATTCAAATTCTAAGCAGCTCACTAGTAGGGACGACTTAACACCTTTGTGCAAAGACCAAGAAAGAAATAGGAGCGCTTTGTTTTCAAATTACTGAACAAGTTTTATTGGTTTCATTTTTAACCAATAAAAATTGTTAACTAATTTGAATTCATGGTACTCCTATTTGTTTCTGGTTATTTCAATAGATATTAAATTAGATCATATTTTATTTAATGGTAAAAATTAATGCATGACTTGATTTCAATGTGAGGAATAAAATTAGAAAACTAAATTGTATCGTTATGTATCAACAAATTTCCTGTTTTATAATTTAGATTGTAAGCCTAAGAGCAGAGCACTCTTACCCATCTAATCTGTTTGGACGTATCCATAGTTGAAAATAGGAGAGGAAACTTACTCCTTGGCAAAACCCATGATGAATTTCAGGAGGAAAAAAAAAATGGCATTATTCGCATGCAGAGAAAATACTTTGCTTTTGCTTATTCCACACAGATACTGACCAGTGTTACTTTTACACTGTGAATTAGACTTGGCCTACCAAACATTATCTCTGTTTGCAACAGATGAAAATTAGCTCCTGTGCAATTCATCATGGTTTTACCCAAGTGTAACTTTCCTCTCTTATTTTGAACTCTGGATCTGATCCTTTGTAACTACTCTATTTTGATTTATAGTAATTGTTTCCACCATCCACCCTACCCCACTCCTTTTCTTCCCATCCCCTTTCTAGTCTGTCCTTCTGTTTCTCCCCCTCTTCTCCGCTCCCCCATCTTCTTCTCTACTCGCCCTTTCTCTATTTCTTATGCTTTTGTTTACAATGGCTTCTCATTTCTATTCACGTTCTTGTTGTGAACAGTGTCTCATTATACTTTTTGTATTACTGGCTTTTTGTCATCTTACATGTTAGATTTTTACATATGTTTGCAATGTATGTAATGTCTCATGCCATAGTTTTGTCTCTACATTTTGCAATTCCATGTTTTCACTTTATTTTGTTTGTTATGTACCTAAAAATTCCTACTAAAAATAAAAAAAAACAAAATGAGTAGAATGAGTAAAATCTTGTTAACAAAATAATTAATAAATACCATTGTGTTAATCAGGTCCAACCCTGTGCTAGATAGGGATGTGAATCCCTGCTATTGCCATGGTAGCCAAGCTACGCTGGAACCCAATCCCACACCAAAGCCTTCTCTCTCAGACTCACACCAAAACATTTATACTCATTAAAACCCCTTGTTAGATTGCAGTGGCCACTCCAGAACCTCGTGCTGCTGCTTCAAAACCGATGTGGAAGTCCAGACCCCCCCTCCACCAGTTGCCAACTAAGGAGAGACGCAAGCCAGGACTCTCCCACTGTGTTGCCACAGCTACACAGGCACCATCTAATCGCGGCCATGAGCAGCGAAATGCACTACCGTCCCTAACAAACACTAACAGATTTGAAAAAAAAATCTTCACAGAAATTCGCTATAATATACCAAATGGGAATCCATTAACTTATTTGGTAACATCTTCAAGAAATATGCAAAACATCTTCAGAGTATTATACATCACAATATGTAGCATCTCCAGAAAAAATGGACATGCAAAACATGCACAGGATTTTAAACATGACAATACAGTATATCAGGCCAGTGGCGTAGCAATAGGGGTAGCAGCGGTCGCGGCTGGGACCGGGGCCCTGAGCTATGGGGCCGCAAAAACATAGGGAAAGTATAAAAAAAAGAGGAATGAAATTAAATTAAAAAAAATACATACACACACATTCATATATACATACACACACACACACATTCATGTATACATACATACACACATTCATTCATACATACATACATACATACATACACACACACACACATTCATGTATACATACATACATACACACATTCATTCATACATACATACACACATTCATTCATACATACATACATACATACACACACACACACACATTCATACATATTCTCATACATACATACAAACACACACACATTCATACATATGCTCATACATATATACATACATACACACACACATTCATACATATGCTCATACATACATACATACATACACACATACACACATATATACATACATACACACACACATTCATACATATGCTCATACATACATACATACATACACACATACACATACACACATTCATACATACATACATACATACACACACATTCATACATATGCTCATACATACACACACATTCATACATATGCTCATACATACATACATACATACATACACACACACACACACGCATTCATACATACATACATACATACATACATACATACATAAACACACACACATACACACACATTCATACATACATGTGGGTAAACAGATATATATTTTTTTATATATATATAAGTAAGGGGGGGGGGCACAAACTGACCTTTTGCACCTGGGCCCATGAACCTTTAACTATGCCCCTGTATCAGGCCTCTTTTATATAATATTTTTTTGTTCAGGATTTATTTGCAAAAAAGATTGCAGTGGGAGGTTCTCATTCAGGCCATTTGGTTGCACAGTTTGCAGAATAAAAATCCACTTTGCCTCAACATGCAGCAGTCTTTTATCTCGATCACCACCCATTTTTGACAAAGGTACATTTTAAATCAAACAACAAATGAAGTTGGGTCAAAATGTGAGAATGTGAGCTTGAATCTGATTGATTACTAAGGGCAAATTTAGGCCCTGAGGTTTACATTAATTCTGATCTTGGAGTTACTCTTACATGCTGTGTAGTGGACACCGGTGCCTGGGCCCTATCAGATCCATGGTCTGTACAGGCAGAAACTATTTTCAGGTTCAGATTTTAATGAAGAAGAAAGAGCACAGAAAAACACGGAAAGAGGGTGGGCAAGATGCAGGAATAAATAAGGCTCTCATCATCTGTAAAGGATCTTTTGACGTCTCTACTAGAGGAGGACCTACCACCCATTCATTGACTTTTGACATCTGTCAATCAGGTAGAACACCTACAATGATAAGAGACACATCCAGTGAGTTAAATTTTGCTCAACATTACATAAACCTCGCACCTTATCAACACTTATATGTTAACCGGAGGCCTATTCGCCATAGCAACTTCTGAAAGCCCCATTATTCCAAATATTGCGTTAATTCTGTTAATAAAAATTCCCAAAAGTGTAATGAAATTACCCATGCCTTCAGTGTGAGTATAAAAAATGAGAATATTCCTGTCTTACAACTCTATCAATTTTCGAAATGCAATAGCATTGACATAAAAGCCAGCTCAGTGACATAAAAGAAAGCTCAGTGCATTGGCAGTGTATGCTAAGGTTATACTAAAAGGATTAACTAAAAGGATTAGAGGGTGGTCCAAGACTGGTGGTAATGGACTCCAGATGGATAGTTATTCCAGTCATTTCCAAACACTTCCAAATTGCATACCTAAATACCACTGGCTTTCCACAGTTATCATATATCCCTGGAGTCAGTTCCCAAGTACTAGTACAATATGCTGTGCTTAACTTTGGCACTTGCTTATAATTTTAGTTGCATTGTAAATGATTAGCTATTAAAGCAATTTTTTTCAGTGCCTCAGCTATAAAAATATCCTTAACAACAGTTATATTACTTGCCGTTGGTGTGTGAATAATTAAGCAGATAATTGTATAAGGCAATGACACATTGTTTATACTATAAATTTACTATAATCAATAGATTTTTTTTATATAGTACTTAGTAGTATTTTCTACATCACAAAATGTGTATTTGTAGCTATATCACCATGGCATGTAAAACATAGATATGATGAATATATAACATTATTTGCCATTTTGTTTGCTTTATATTTTGAGACAATGGTGGTCTACTTGAACGGCCAGCAGCTTTATTAGCACTTTTCACTTTTCATTTGATAAGTAATTCATCAAGGGAAAATAACAAGATTGCTAATTTCAGCACCTATCAAACATAGTTTCCCATAGTTTTAATGAAACATTACCAAGTCAAGTAATTTGTTCCTCAGTTAATAAATTTAATCTAGAAGCAAATTACACTGGAATCTTTTCATTATTATGAGCTATTTGTTTTTCTTTATTCTACTTATAAATATAATGACAGATGAGACAATATATTTGATAAAAGGAAAAATCCATAGAGTTTAGCATTTAAAATTGTTTATGCAAAGCAAGGTAATACACATAAAAAATGGCAGTTGTTTGTTAAAGCATGGTCCTAATTACAGTACCATTAATTCATGTGCTCTTAAATTGACATAATTTGGGCACAATGTCTAACTAAATTTAGAGGTGACATTTTATTTATTTATTAACAAGTTTTTATATAGCCCTATCAGGCACTTTACAATGTTTAACAATCGTTATAATAAGACTGAGTACAGCACCATCGGAACGTGTTAAATTAAGGGGGCCTAGTTCTAACACTTCTCCAGCGTCCTCTCAGAGACCCCCCCCCCCCCCCCACTCCTATCATGGTGCCCCCTCCAGTAGCAGGATTGTCTGTCACTTTATAACAGACTTACTGCTCTCCTTAGGGGAAGTGGGGAGAGCACCCTTTCATATTTGGGGGGTGACTGGGTAGTAGCAAACAGGGTGGATGGCTAAGGGGCCTGTGATTGCAAGTTTACAATCTATAGCAAATTGTTTGATACATAATAGGTGAAACAATATAGCATGCAATGGAGCAGCTAGGGGCTATGAAAGAAGTGCTGAAGAAAGTTCAGTAACAAAATTCAGTAACACAACAGTGTGTAGCAGAACAAGTTCACATAAATAGAAAACTGAGAGCTGTGCTAATATTCTTTGAATAATATTTACCATGTTAACAAACAAATATATACGCTGCAAGTGGTAAAAATATGTAAACATTTATTAAATGTATACAATGTATAATAAATAAATATGTTCACCGCATATACAGGAAAAAAGAAATTGTAACAAATCACATAGTTCAAGATGATGTTTATAAAAAATCACATGTCATAACTTCACATCGATAAATTTACAGGGAAAACACTACCAATCAATGGATACTGTGTGTCTTAAAGACTATGGATAGCGGATGACAGTCAGGATGGGGAATTTCGGGGCATAAACTGTTGGTTAGCTGCCGAATGTTGAATAGGAGCAATAATAGCCTAAAGGACAAAGACAGAGGGGGAAATGTACTAAAGGTTGAGTTTAGTGGTGGGAATTTTGGGGTGAGTTTTAGTATAGGGTATTTGGTGGGTTATTATGGTGTATTTTTCTCGCATTCGAGTTGTGGTGAGTTTTGTTCTCACATGGGCGAGTTTGTGTTCTCACTGGGGCAAGTTTGTGTTCTCACATGGGCAAGTTTGTAATTGCGCAAATGAAGCAAAGATTAGTTATTTGACAAATTGCATATTGCTACCTTATTTATAATGAATATCAAGAATGGTCCAGGTTATGTGTAGAAAAAATGTGTAAAGGTTTTGTTACTATGATTCCAGAGCTGCCATTGCAATTCTATATAGGCTTTCAATTTGTTTATTTCAAATTGAAGGAATACAGGGTTCAATTGTTTTGCATATAGTTTTAAATAAAATTAAGTGTTTATATACAAGACTTAAACATTTATATACTAATACATTTTTGTTCAATATTAAACTCTTTTAATATTTAATAGTTGATCAGATTGATCAAGCTGACCTGTCATAATCTGGAAATATGAAGATGAAAGGGAAGATATGATGTAGATAAGTTTATTTTATATTTGATCTTTAATATAACTTATACATGAAATGATCAGACGTGAAATCTGTTTATCAGTTCTTTTTACTTTGATGAAAAGATGTGTAATCAATCTGTTCAAAGCATCTTCCCTTGAATATTTATTATATTTAATATTTAAAATACATTTGGATATTGTTTCCATATATAATAGACTCATCAAAGCTATATGCGTTTATTTAATGTACAAACAGAATTTTAAAATCAGTGCTTTAAAAATACTTTACTGTTTATTATTTTTTCTTTTCTTTGCTTAAAAAATTAGAGTGATTGTTATTTGAAAATGTTTTACCATTTCTTCATAGTAATTTCCAAATTACCTGACCTGACTGCCCCTTCCCACACCTTATGTATGCCCTTGTATGTGGGATAATCAGCATAATGCAGTTTCTGCATCATTTAAATATTTAAATACATACATATTTAAATACAAAATATTTATAAACAAAAAGTCAATACTTCCAATGTCCTACTATGTTGCTGGTGAATGGAGTATAGTACACCTTAATCCTGACTCAGCAAAGAAAGTAAAAAATTGGGTCATGTCCTGAAGTCGGATAGTTTGAAACCTTTTCAACAATGGCAGCAACTAAGAACCAAAAAATGGGCCCCCAGATCTGAGCTATTAGCAACATACCAAAAAATAAATGATGTCTTTGAATGATGCTGTATAGTGATGGAAGCCTTTATAAAAAAAAAAACTGCATTGCATGTGGTATAGTGCAGCTGGGGCAGATGTCACCATGTCTGGACATGGTATAAACTGTGCTAGCAATTAGCAGGGCTAAGCCCTGCTAACTGTGCATATGTAAATGAGCTGCAGTCGCAAGGATGCAGAGGCGCACTTCGCATCCACATTTGTGTGATTCAAAGCGGATCTGCAAATGCGCAGATCCGCAAACAGCTGCGACTCCCCCAGCCTTAGAATCAGGTACTATTAGACTGTTCTGTTAGTAGCCATGCGGTGCTCTCCCCACTTCTACTAATCCACAAGTCTGCACCATTTAAAAACAGAAAAATACATAAATGATGATACAGTAGAAATCAAATAGAAAAAAGATAAATAAAAACACTAATTTATATTGTATATAAGCATTTACAAGCATAAAAAATACACAGAACAAACCAAGCAATTGTAATGACTTTGAGTTCTCTTTATATATTATATGCATAACATTTGCAGTCTCAAATCCCGAGATATAGAAGTATTCAGTAGGAGGAAGTTGGGAAGAGATGGAGGATGGAGACTGCTAAAGAGGACCTCTGGAATCGGCGGCAGGCACAGATGGCACTGGACACGGCTCGGGGGCAGACTTAGGCGCACTGGACACGGCTCAGTGGCAGGTTCAGACAGCACTGGAAGCAGACTTGGAGCAGACTGTGGACACTGAGCAGAAGATGGTGATTGAGTGGTGTAGGAAGTCCAGAATTGCACTGGACATGGAGAGGCATCAGAAGCAGACACAAACAAAAACAGAAGTAATGCAACAAGGCAGGTACAAGGTAAAAGAGTTGGGTACAAATGGACAGGTGCAGGATTAAAGCAGCAGAGAAGCAAGGACTAGAATAACAGGTAAAGATAACTGATAGCAATAAGCAAAACAGGCAAGAGGCAGATGAATACAAGATAAAGGCAGAAAACAATAGCAAGGTAAAAATATCAGAACTGGAAGGCAAGGTCTAGGCAAGATAGACCTGATAACAGAGAAATAGGCCTGGATCAGAGACACAGGGAATGAAAACAATTAATAATCCAGCAATAAGTGCTGGATGATGCAGGCATATATAGCAATAATTCAGGTGCAAACCATCACAGATAATTAACACAAGGAGCTGGACAGTGGTGATATCTGGTAATACACTGTGCTGAACAGTGGCCTCTGATGGTTATAGGCAGTACTACCAATACACTGTTCCAACAGCGACCCCTAGGGGCAAACCAGGAGATCACAGTATAACAACCCTACATGTCTGACATGGCTTTCTTACAAATTAATCTTTTTAATCTTTACTAATCTTGTTGACCTCTCCTCTGCCCTTTAAGTCTTTTTCTTATTCTGGCTGCCTTCTCTTCAGATCTGACTATAATGTGTCCATTGTGTCCCTGGTGCTACATATGGTGATATCCTTGGTGCCACATGTTCTATTATCCGCTCTGCTGCCCATGGTGTTGCCATGGTGGTAATTGTTGTGCTGTCGGTGGTGATGTATGTGCGGTGTCTGTAGTTATGCACCAGTCCAGATTGTAACACAAACTTTGCCTCCATCATAAACCAGACAACCAGGTCAAAGGTGTCAAGGACCAAATTCTACTCATCTGAATGTCCACCATAATGGACAACAATTTTGTGGAAAATAATATGAACAGCTCACATACAAAATCCGCAACATACATTGGTTTGGTCAAGACACCTCTATTTTCCCTACTGCTCTTTCCACTATCGACCTGGTGGTAGTATGTGCAGCATTGTACAGTATGAAAGTTGTGCGCCCATCTCTGGCTGAGCAAAGGGAATAAGGAGAAAAGACTGATGGGTGATATGCATGGTCTCATCGAAAGAAAATTCAAAAAAAAAAATCCAAAAAACAATATGTTATTGCTTCACAAAAAACTAAGATCACTTAAACCATGAAACATTGTAAATACAATATTTGTAACATGACATTAATTAAATACATTTTTATTCAATTACAGTATATTTGCCTATTGGTACAGTGCGTAACAGTGGGTGTATGTGTGCCATCCATAGCACGCATATACCCAAAAAGCTTGCTTTCTCACAACAAAGGATTCCTTATCCATAGACATTTGAATAAATTGAGACATCTGCCTCAGGTATGCCCTTTTCACCACCTTTACAACATGGCAAAAGGATGACTGGGAGATCCCAGGGGCAGCCTTGAAGGTTCCAGAAACCTGGATGTTATAACATTATTACTTTTCCTAAAAATAAAGCATATCTAATGATTTATAAAATGTATTATCATTTAGTAAATTTATTTCTAGCCAACACAAACAGTGTGCGTTCACAAAATAAATTGTAAACGCATATATTTAATCAAAAAGTTTCTTTACCTTCTTATGTTTATCGTCCTGCTTAAGTCTAAAATTTGGGTGGTCATTCAATTATTTTCATTTTCCTGTTATCTTCCATTAGCATAAAATGTCTAGATTTCATATCAAATATAGCTGTTTAAAATAGGCAGGAAATTATGCATGTTTTATGCTAATTAATAAATATATACTTGGCTGGTGTTAGTCAAAGGGTTTACTAAAAATACCAATACCAATAACAAAACTGCTTTAATAAATTACCGTGTTACTCAACATTGGCAAATAAAAATATTTATTACTATGATTTAATCCATTGATTTGTATTTTTATATAATTATTATTGAACTATAAACATTGTGTAATGAGGTAGCATTTACTACCTTCTAATTATTTATTTTCTTTCAATTATTTGCATAATTTGCAAACTTCAAATCAACATTTAATTACAGCACCAAAGATTCTAATTATGACATTTAAAAGAAAAGATTATCAATCTTCTAAAAGTAATTGGATATGATATAACTGGCATGCATATATATTAATTGGTGTCACTGGTTACTTTAATATCAATATATTCCTTTCAACTTACTCCTATTTTAATGAATACGTATTTGCAGGCCAATTTACTACACACTTTTATGTTTGTAATATTAACAGTAATAGTTGCAAGTACAAAAATAAAATAATCATGAATAAAATATATTTTATATTGCTACTACTACTACCATGACAAATAATAATAATAATAATAATAATAATAATAATAGCAACAACCTTGATGCATTGAGGAAATGCAGGCATTGATGAAGTGAGAACACACTCTTGCAAACTCAACACAGTTCAGCTAAAATATTGTTTATTAGTGTAAAATACAATGAACTAAAAGTAAAACCTAAATTTGTGAAACATTTTAAACATATCAATTAAAAAACAGATGACTGGATCATCATCACTGAGTCATCATAGCGTCAATATTTATGTACTGATGACGTTTCATGATCTGGAGGTAAATTATTTTGTTTGTCATAGTCAATAAATTGGCATAGAACAGATTTTATTAAATTTTTTTATTTAGAACGGATGCAGACTTGCTTTTCTCTATTATTTTTTTCATAAATATCAGTGCATTTCTTACAAAATATAAACCCAGGCCCTGATTCAAAGTGGCGACTCCGCCAGCCAGGCCATGCGCAGATCCTCTCTGAATCGCACGGGTGCAGCCTTGCGACTAAAATGCGTCTCTGCATCCTTTCGACTGCGTTTCACAACCCTTTTCTCATTTACATATGCACAGTTAGCAGGGCTGAGCCAGACACTGTGTAAGCTGTGTGTAGCAGCTATGTCTTGTGGACAATAACCTGCTCCATTAAGTTAAAAAATTTTTTACATTTATCTATGGCTGTGTGAGCCATATCAGAATATAAACATAATATATGTTTGTAATATAAGGATGTAATAAAAGTGTTGCTGTTGTTATTACAACTATTATTATGGATACAATATACTGATAATATTGATTTAGCTTTATATCACATAAACAAATACATTTACATAAGTTAGCAACAAAATGAGTTCGTTAAATTCTGTGAAATGCTGTTAAACGCCATTTCAGTCATTTCAGAATTTCAGTCATCATAGCCCTAAGTCACTAAGGTTTGTATATCTATTCCAGAACACCAAAGTGGAAAGATTGATTGATTAAAATGGACATTAAGTTTCTAATTATTCTCCGGAGGGCAAAGAACCTCTATTTTTCATTGTTTATTTTCCTTTTCAATCTACTTGTCATACTTTGATGTTATTTCCCTATACAATTTCTGTAAATTACTTGGAACAATATTTGCACTATATGACTAATGATATGGAGAATGATATTCATACATTCATTACATGCTCTAAAAAGATGTCAAATTGCCTAATTAAATTTCTGATACGGTAATTAGGTGTCAGGTTCTCTGATTAGCTTTCCATTGAAATGCATCAAGAAATTTTTGAAACTGGAGGGTGATCTACCTCTTCTGCATTAATGCTCAAAGCGCTGTTATGTTTATGGGTTGGATAGCACATTTAAGCCTGGGGACAAACGTCCATCAGTGGCTCATGAGCTGAGACTAATTCATTTAAGTAGGTCTTATATATATAAAAAAAGTGGGCAACGGAAATACCAATGAAAATGATTGTTATTGTCACCATAAGACTGGCTTTTATTTGTTACTATATTTTACTGTTTACAAAAGGCTCACATTGGGCCAGATTCTGATCTTTACAGTCTCATGACTTACACTCTCATGGGTAAAACCAAGATGAATTGCAGGGGAGGTATAAATGAATGTTAGCGTTTGCATTTTGCAGCGTTACTGTTACCCTCTTATTAAACTTGTTCTAGGAAACATCATCTCTCACAATGTCAATTCAAGTTAGATTCCTCCTTTTAGTGCAGCCTTGGCTTCATGTCTTCATGGTCACTGGTGTAGTTGATAAGTGGAATAGCCTCCTATCAGAAGTGGTGAAAGCTAATACAATAGAACAGTTTAAACATGCTTGGGATAAATAAATGAATGTCACAAAAGTTTTAAAAACCGCGTGGCTTGTATCTGCCGTCACTTTCTATGGTTCTATGTAACAAAGCTGTGCAGAAAGAAGCAGAAGAGTGAGAGTCGCTGCTTTATAACATAGTAATGTTTTATCATCAAGGATAAAATCAAGGACTAAAGCAATCCTAGCAAGGACTGGGTAAAGACCCTAGGCTTAATTCTTGAAATAATTAGAAAGGGACATATAATTGTAACTCCATTCCATCTAGGATCTGCTTTTGGAATGAAGGTCTGAATCTGGTATAAATGCGATCTTATTACAGTACAATATACATTCTCATTAACATAGGTCTATTTCTATAAATCGTTATATAATACATTTATAATACATAATACATATAATACACCTTAATCCATTTTATTTTGGATTTGACTACATCATCTAATATGTTCGGATTTTACCACTTCCTATACTCAAATGCTATGATACAAGAAATGGATGTAAAGAAACACTAATGTGCGGTGCTGAAATGTACTGAGAAAGTATGACTTATTGTGTTTGAGGCATATTTATATATTGATTGGAACAGCTACATTTTGTAATGTACATAACATTCTTAGTGCTACATATGATGAACTATGTTTGGTTAGTTATATTTGATTGAAATAGTGTATTCTTAGTATCCTGTTTCTGCTGAGTACAGGTCCTGAACTTATACAAACTTTTGGGTTTTATTTCTCTCTTCTGTTCTATATATTTTTCCTATTCCGTGTCTTTGTATAAATAGTTGGGCTGAATAGGAATGGGTCCTTTCAATAAAAGTTTCTGTAACAGGAACATCCAATTTATTGTAATTATTTTCTCTACTATGCTGCTTCACATTTCATTGGGTTATGAGGATTTGTGGATTCTTTCTTTACGTTCTGTTCATAGTTTTTTTATTGGTTCTTTGACTTCAGTGTCCTTATATTTTTTTAATTATTTTATTATTATTAAATATATATACTGAGATTTTTCAATTGTAACTGCACAGGGAATATTAATTGCCATTGTATATGCAAATAGAATGTTGTCTCAGGCCTGGATCCTGTTTAATGTAGGTTATAGGGCTTACGTAATGAGCATCTGCATGGCCCCTATCTTGTACAACTGTACATACAAGCCAGATGTTACATTAGTATAATCAAACGATTTGTACAGGGAAGGGATCAATACTTACACATGACTAATTCAAGCACTATAGGGGGGATCAGTCATGAAAATTATGGTGATAGAGCAAGGTTAGTGATCTATGCGGTGAAGGTAAGGAAGGGCTCTGGACAAAAGCGTAGATGCATCGCAAAGGGGAACAGGGGGTGCGGTCCGTGCGAACCAGTTGTCAGTCTCCAAGGTGGGGGGGGGAGGGTTGACAGAGGCTTTTTTCTGTTACACCCTTTACAACTTTCGAAATATATACACTGTGTATGCAGCATAAAGTAATAAAGAACCGTCGACCTTGGCTTCAGACATAGGACCGTATCAAGGTCCCTGTGTGCTCATATGGGTGTGGGTGTGTGGTGGAGAGGTTAGTGAACTCTCCTGTCACTCCCCTCTCTCTGTCTATGTAAAGGAAGAAATGCATTATTTTAATGACATTTACTGTCATTGTAAAGATTAATATAATAAACAACACAGCAGGGTGATGCATGATATATGAAAGCATTTAGACATTTCTTTCTATGGGCTTTGTCTTGTAGGCTACTCTAAGGGTAGAAAGCACAAATAATGCCAACAATTTGGCTTGATCTTATCTCTCTGGATTCCAGTGACAGCAAAATGACTTCCCTATAAATGTCAAGCTAAGCAAAATGAAATGACTTTATTTCAATATATTGGCAAACATAATAAAAACTCTTCAGACTGAAATTATTCCATTCCTGCAGACAAATCATTCTAGCAATTGAGAGCAATTTAAGTGTCACATTATGTGAAATGCAATTTCAAGAAAACACTAAAAGTATGCTACATGTGTAGAGGGATACATTTAAATAGGCAAAAAAATGAATCCAATGGATTTGAATATTTGAATAAGTTTAAAATGAGAATTGGATAATAGCAGGGTGGGAAGTTTTAATATCTAAAGCCTTTATTTTTAGTTGGTTTAGATATTTTTGCTGATCGGTTTGAGCAAAGCATTTCAAACTTTCCGAAGGAATAGTTTCTCATTTATGGACTTTGCATTAAAATGCTAAAGAGCCAGACTATATTTTGACATAGCATTATGTGAAGTAAAAGATAAAATTGCTTTTCCTCATGCAGGGCTCAATTCGTCACCTTATCAAACGTCACCCATAACTTGCAATTGGTCCTCTCTCAAAAGAGGGCAATATCATGTCTATGTGATCTTGGTAAATGACAGCCATTCACTCACCGAAATTAGAATGGACATATAAAATTGTACAGGTTGGGGAAAAAAATCTTGTTTTTTTTTCAAATACCGTATAATTTGTAATGTGGTCAGTCATGATCTGGTGACAGTTCTAACAGGTAATTTTGCAACAACACCAGCCTATAATTTATATGGTTTCTAATACAGGAAAATATGTGCAATGTTTTTTTTCTTTGGCTTGTAATTAACCCCCAATGTTTTCATTAGAGAAATGCTCTTTAATTCATTTGAAGACTGAACTTTAAGTTATATTCTATATTAGAGATGAGCGGGTTCGGATTCTTGGAATCCGACCCACCCGAATTTTGGGGATCCGAGTGCCAAGCCGAGCGGCTCGGCACTCTCCCGCCCGTTCGCGAGCGTCGCTGACGTCGAACGTCAGCGCCACCGCGTCGGATTTATGACGTCTGATCTTGCGAGAGATCCGGCGCCATTTTTTTTTTCTT
>JABWIB010005883.1:16910-29182 GCA_016617825.1 Platyplectrum ornatum
TAATACTTTAGGGATTAAAAATTCTGCGTTTTTAGCCATTTTTAGCATTTTTTGCAAAAAATCCAGATCCAAAACCAAAACCAAAACACACAAGGGCGGTTTTGGCAAAACACATCCAAAACCAAAACACGAAGGGAGATCCAGATCCAAAACCAAAACCAAAACCCAAAAAAATGCCCGGCGCACATCTCTAATCCAAAACACGAAGGGAGATCCAGATCCAAAACCAAAACCAAAACCCAAAAAAATGCCCGGCGCACATCATGATTCTATATTAAATATATACAGCACCTCTTTCCCTAGCTTGGTGGAAGGGGTGGTGCATGTAGCTCCTTGCCTGGTATATTACCCTCCTTCTTGTTGGAAGGATACTGTCTGGAACGGTATTCAACTGGGGTTGACCCTTTGTACACAACAACACTAACAAATTTAAAGACAAATCCCACACACATATCAGGAATAAGTAACAGTATATTTATTGGAGGGATAGTTAAGGAAGATGGCTGTTTTAATGAAAGGGAGTTATTTCAATGGGGTGCACATGAGACATTTACAACATAAATTAAAAGCACTTAGTATTAACATTTCTGATCTCTCATGATTGATTTGTCTTGGGTCTATGCAAATTGTCTCAGAATGGATGCTAATAAACAAGTAGCATATGACAGGTCTAACATAGGATTTAGCACACTAATTTGCTCCCTCTAGCATTTAAGCTAGGTAGACACGGTAAGATAAATTGTATCCAATCGAAAGATTTTTTAAGAGTGGGTAAACCATGTTGCATTGCAGGGGAGGTAAAATGAATGTCAGTGTTTGCATGCAGGGAGAATACTTTATTTTCGCATTTTTCACACAGATACTGACCAGCGTTACTGTTACACTGTTATTAGACTTGTGCTAGGAAACATCATCTCTCACCTGTAATACTGATTGCAATTAATTCAATTTGCCTCCCCTGCAATTCACCATGGTGTTGCCCACTCTTGAAAAATCATTCGATTGGACACAATTTATCTTACCGTGTGTACCTAGTTTTAGTCTCGACGGCTAACCTGTCAGCGACCATTCCTCTGCCTGTTCTTGTTAGATGTCTTCTCAACTCATACACAGTTTACTACAGGCCATAATCTCCCTCTCAGCCCATAGAGTCACCATTATTTTCCACTCTTTTAAGATATCACAGTGATGCTCCATCTAAAGAATACTGCATTATACCCAGCAACTAATGTGGTATAACTTGGGTATGTGTCCCTTTATACACTGACTATCCTCTAGAATCTCTTCTCTCTTTACACTCTACTACTCTTACAACTACATCTGCTCTGCTTTCTTCTTAGTCCAGTGACACTGCTGTATTCATTCATGAACACAATTATAGTTTATTCCAATAAACACTGAGGGGCTTGTTTGGAAGTAAATCCATAGACCCATTGACAATTAATACTGTACCCAGAGCAATGGTGGAGCATCAAGCCTAACGTTGCTGGTTAAGAGAAAACAAAAACTAGACTGAGAAAACTTGTTGTCTGTACATTGTCAGGAGTTTTTAACAGCGGATGCACAGAATTTTAACAAGAATATGAAACAACTCTCCAGTAGCGATATTTGGAGATCTGGATAAGTATCACAGGAAACGAGTATACATGAAACATGCATACACATATAGGGTTTACATGCAAAAGCAAACACACAACGGTCCTGCTGTCCCACTGTCTGCCTGCTTTCCCATTCGTTGCGATACATCACGCAAGTAAGGCTTTTTTTATTTTTAAATTACTGTTTATTATGTGTCTGTGAGAAATGGGTTGAAATTGGGAAGGATCAGTAGTGAGGCCTATTTGTCCTGATTTTGGCATATGCCTAAACCCACTGCTTAAGCCTATAAATCTATAACAGTGTTATGCAAATCATTAAGTATTAGTCACCTTATCAAGTTCCTGAGAATTTAAAGAGAAAATCACTTAATATTAAATCACAATGTTCATTTTTGCTACCCTGTTTTGTTAAAAATCCATATTTACCCAAATCCAAAAGCTGCCAGCACATGCTTAATGCTTGGGTCAATGCCTTTCTCCTCAATTCTATAACTGCTAGATAAATTATCAGTATGAATCATTATGGGTTAAAGTATCCAAAGTAATTGATAACATCTACAGAGACAAAAGGGGTTTAAAATGTATATACAAGTTAATAAAGAAACACTTTTCATTTAGAAAAAGTTTATTTTAAAACTTAGCTTTTTAGACATGTTTTACTGTTGATGTTACACTTGTAGTACGGTCCATATTGCCTTTAACAATTTATACCATTTACAATTTATACCATATACTAGAGCTCTATTGATTTCTATAACCTACAATTTAGCTTTTGAAGGTATTAGTGGACATACAGATTTGGTATGATATTTTAGGAGACCTTCTGGACCAGACCTTCTTGTTTTGGAATGTACGGAAATTAAAGTTTACTGTGTAGTTTAAATATCTGGACCAGAAAAATCCTTCTTTCTGTAAATTACACTGTATTCAGCCCAGTGGTGAATGGCGAATTATATACCACCGTATATACACTCTCACTTTTAGACCTGATTCAGCCATTGCAGAAAATGTATGGTAAGGGTTAGCTGCACCAGCATGAGGTGGGCATGATAAGTACAAAAGTTCAGTTCTTTTATTTATTTAAAATTACAATTATACATTTTATTATAGTCCCTCTGTGATGCATTTCATTTCAGTTTCCAATAAACAATTAAATATAAAATTATATTCCATTATTAAAAATGTTAAATAAATACAATCAGAATGCAGTGTTCATACAGACAAAGTGTTCTTTTTTCTTTAAGTGTCTTTATGAGTCTGCTGGCCACAATTAGTGTTCCACTGTAACCTATGGTATATGATGGAGAAAAAAATATATATATAGTAAAATATTTATTAAAAAACCTGTTTTATTTTGTGTATTTTTAATATTAAATAAAAAATAACTTTAAATCATTCATAAAAGTCGGCAGTAGTTTTATGAGTGCAGCATACGCTGCATGGGAACACATTTGCCGAGGCTCCAGCTACAGCAACTGGAGCCTCTGCCCTATTAAGCTAAGCAGAGGAATGAGGGGCATATGGCATGCCCCTCTCCCTGTGCTCGATTCAGAGCTGCATGTCTGCACAGCTCTGAATCAGAAGGACGTGAAGGCCGTTGGCTGCGGCCACCAGAAACATTGATCAGGTCTGATAATCCTGACTTGGTTGGTAAAATAAAATTACAATTTAGACCCAGATACTTTTATAAATCAACAACTTAATTCATCATAAGTGTAATAAAGTTAAAAAAGCTAAGATATACTGGTAATAAAATAATTGCTATTTGGTAATGATATAATTATCTATACATGTAACTATCATGAATTATTTTCTTAATTATACATAAAAGTAAATCAACAACTAAGTAATGGCCTTTTCACTGTTATGCAGAAAACAGAAAAGTGTTTTATCAGCCTAATGTGATCACTTATTTAGATATACAGCAACAGTCAGTAATCAGGGAGCAATAAAACTAATAATTGGTTTCCTGAGTAAACAAACCTTTAGTCCCCTTTTAATTCTCACATTAGTGCTGACATTGCTAGCTAGAGTATATGAACATCAATAATGAATACAAACCGATAATTAAGTTGGTATATATAGAGTTTCTTTTACAATAAATATTCATAATGTTTTGTTTTAAAGATAATGGTATTTGTCTGCTATATGATATTATATATAAGCATTTTTATTATATTTATTGATATATAAAGAAATACAAACAAAAAGTCCTATTTAATAGTCCATGATTTGTCCCTATCTTTTTTCTTGGGTGAAAACAGTTTAAGATAATTAAAATGGAAAATTAATTTGGCATCTAGAATTACTAAAGGATTAGCTGCCTGGATGATAAATGAGGATCTTAATAAGGACATGTCTGCCCCACAGCCCTTATCCTTGTGAGTGCTGCTGATTTATGTGTTATTAACATTTTCATTGACATAAGGTTGCATGTGCATGCCGCCAAACCATAATTACCATGAACTGCTTCTTATAGTCCTGTTCTATAGATATACACTACTAAATAATTGTATTTATTTTAAGTCATTGCATAAGACTTTAATGAAAACTTTACCTGATAGAGAATATTTATGAAGGTAAATTAAAGAAAAACATAAATTGTTGCTGTATTGAAATGCTGAGGTCATATATTAGGTATATATTTCACAATTTGTTTCAAGTGCAATTTAAAAAATATATGGACATTGGGCGGCATTGCCAAGCTTATGCCTTATGTTATATATATGGAAAAATCACTTGCCTACTAAGTACTTGAAAAGATATGAATCATGTGACCTCATCAAGAAAGTCCAGTGAAATCAATTCCAAAATTAATGAAAGCTTTACCTTACAGCAATGGTTGGTCATTAATTGGCATTTCCTAATCTACATAGATATGCTCACATCACCAGAAGATGAAATAAAATAAATGTAATTAATAAGGCATATAAAACAACATGAGATAAATAAGTGAGTTCACAAAAAATAGAATGACCAATCCTTGTACCAAAGTAGAATGGGTACATTATCGACAACCAGGCCTTGTCATAAACAATATTTCAGTGACAGGATCATTCGATTTTAGCAAATGGTTCAATATTTGACTAAATAAAACATTAAGTGAATAAGATATTCTTTAAACTCTAACAATAAAATTGTGTCTATAGTTTTTACATCAAGCCTTATGGTCCATTGTAAAACTAGGTATATTAATTTTACTGAATGTACAATATTATATACCACTCATATAGTCTCATATAGTCTGGTTCAGAAACTGATTATTTTATATGTTTTACTTTAGTCCAAGGATACTAGTATATACTAGTATATAATGTCCTCATCTATGAGTTCTTTTTTATGTAGAAGTTTAGTTTCCTACACCTAGTTGCAGTGTATGTTTTATAATTTGTTATCTTAAGCTGGCCATACACTATAAGATAAATGTTAAATTTGACGACTGAAGGAAAAAATGAACCAATTGTCATTTGGTTTATGCTTCTAAAGTGGGTCTTAATGGCAGGATTATTGCAAGTGCCCATACCCTGAACGATTTTTTTACCTAAAAAACGATTTAAGATTTTAAGACATTTTTGAACGATATCGGCCGATCATTTGAAAAAATCGTTCACATACATTGAACGATTGGTTTTTTTTTTTTTTCAAAAAATCATACAGTGTATGGACAGCATAACATTTCCATTTTGAATGTATAATGTCACCTGTATGTAATGGGAGGATCCCATTGTTGACACCTGTATGAAACAGGATCCCACTGTCAGGTACCAGTCTGTAACAGGATGTGTATAAGCCCTCAGGATGGGGTGTATCCTGATCTGCTACTACATCTTTGGTATAGGTGTTTCTTCTTGCTGCCTTCTTACAGCCAACTGACTTTACTGGTTCTTCCCACTACACAATAGTAGGGGTCTAGCTGCCACCAATAGGCTCCTTTAATGGCTACTTCTGGGTATTTAATGATATGGCTGCTGTACGTCCCTTATGGGTGTCTGTGTGATGTACATCTGAACTACTTAGAGGACCTGATTCAGAGTGGCATATCTGCACACGGGTGCAGAGAAGTGGAGAAATGAAAGAAGGGACGTTCCTTCTGTCATTTAAATATATGGTTTTCCAAGGGATTAGGGTAAAACTTTTTATTATATTACTTTTTTTAACTTTAAGTTTAAACATGCTGCTGCAGTTCAGTTCAGTGTGAGCTGTGCTGACATAACATAAAATGAATGAATAACATTTTATGGTAAGAATTAACAAAATCCAATACTATGATTTAAATTCATAAAAGCCAGCATAATTGTATAAAAGCCGGAGCCTCTGCATTCGCATTTTACACTGCAGGGGGACAGACACATCGCATGTCCGTCTCCCCTGTGTGCTATTCAGAGCTGCATGTTTCAAAACTCTGAATCAGGATCAGAATGGCAAAGTTAATATTTAACAGCTAAATACATGCGTCTTTAAGTAAGTCAATGTTATTGGTTCAATGTTTCATTTACAACTAATTAATCGCATTATTTTACAATTTTGAGTCATAATCAAATTGTTTAAATAAGGAATGGCTCATACCATACCTGCATAGTACAGACAATCTATTATAATTCTTTTTTTCATGAAAGCCGGCAGTGACTGCAATCGATGCGAGTATACATTAGCAGAGGCTCCGGATACAGCATCCGGATTTACGGCCTGCATCTGTGATTTACGGCCTGCCCCTCTCCCTGCGCTCTATTCAGAGCTGCGTTTTTCCGCACATTGCGGCCACCAGAATCCCTGAATCAGGTCTAGAATCTTTTGTCAAGATTTAAAAAGTATGGATTAGGATTTCACAGGAATATGACCTTGTAACTCGCAGATGCTGCAGGTGTCTGAAATTAGATATTATTAGAATTATTATTATTATTATTGATGTTTTTTTATTTTATTAATATGAATAATAATAGTTATTTAATTGTATTTTGTTTATTTTGTCATTGTAATTGCTAACACATTGTAATTGCTTCCTTTCTACACATAGCTAATTTATTGTTACATTTAAGTAACCATTTCATATGGTATGGTTGTAATTATTAACTAAATAAATATATAACTAAATAAACAAACAAAATAACGCAGGAAAATATATACTAATGTTTTAAATTATTCACAAGCATTCTCAGCTGTGTCTGAGCCTTATGTACTGCCATTTCTAAGTGGGATAAAAATGTCAGCTCAGTTATCGGTGAAGTGTGCATGCCTAATCAAAGATTGAAGCAGTTAATGGTACAACAGAATTTAAAATATCCCTTCAACTATAAATCATGTTTTCCATTAGAAAAGTGGAGGAACCTGACAGTCTTTAGCAAGGATTCATTCGGTACAAATCACAATGCTAAATTTTTTCCCACAAAAAAAGGCAAAAAAAAATAGAAAATAGAGACTTCTCTCTGAAGACATTTATTGTATTCAAAGTTTGTAAAATGTATTTAAGTTTAAAAATAGATGATTAAAATAATAATAATAATAATAATAATTAAGATAAAGAATTAAGATTATCTGACATGCTATATATTATAAAACCATATGTAATTGTAAGTGAACTACATGCAGGACTGTCAAGAGGTGGGGTACTATTTTCCTGGGCCTGGAGCTACCAGGCGCCCATAAATTAGATTTATGAGCCCATAAATTTGTTGTTTTTTTTTTATAGTTTCATCTTTACTGTTTTGTGAGAGCGATCTGCAATGAGAGCTGCTTTAATGGATAAGGAGAACGAGCAACCTGAAGTTCATCACTGGGCTCTGCTCACAATTAACGATGTATCCTGCTTGAATACATTCCCTCCCTTGAGAAGTTCACACACACACATTATATATATAAGTAGGTCTAATAATTTAAAACTGCTAAGTACACATTCAAAGGGGCACAGCCTTGTCCCCAATGGTGTGAAAATATGCACTCCAATGGTGTGCTGTTGTATGTCTAACATAGAAACATAAAATATTATGGTAGATAAGAGCTAATTGACCCAACCTGTCTGGCCATTTATATATTTTATACCCTACTGACCCTAAACCCTTTTGAGCTTCAATTAACTATAAGATGTATAATATTCTTATATTTATCCCAAGCATGTTTAAATTGCTCTATTTTGTTAGTATATACCACCTCAGATGGGAACTTATTGTACCCTTTCAGCGAAGTGATCCAGAGGCACAGGTGAAAAGGCCTGAAAAGTAGCGTACTTCTGAGGACAAAACACACACACACATATACCATATTTTTCGCTCCATAAGACACACTTTTTTCTCAAAAAACGGGGGGAAAACTGTGCGTCTTATGGAGCAAATACTGGAGAATACACTGACTGGGGGCATGGCCTGGTCGAAGGAGCTTCGATCCTTTGCGTCTGGTGTACCCTGCCATCTTACATCCGTGAATAGAATTGTGTCCCATAGGTGCATCTTAGGGTCAGGCTTGTCTTATGTAGCAAAAAATAGGATATATATACACATATAAAACAAAAACAAATAGTGGGCAGAAAATTAACAATTAGTAGTAGGAAAACTTTAAGCAAGGATAAAAAAAAATGTAAATATACTGTATACTAATAATTCATATGGATGGTATAAGAAAGATCAAATTAGATCAGAATTTTACTAAATATAAAATATTAACATACATTTCCAAAAATAGCATTTAGCAACAATGATTAGGAAAGAATATTTTAGCAGAATACTGTTAAATTTGAACAAAGCATGAGCTTAATGCATCAAAACATGTTGCAAATATTGACTGATCAAAAAAACCCTAAATAAAATGTTAACATTAAAACGTACATTTTTAAAGCCACTGTATGTTAAGAAAAGAGCAGGCAAAGATCAACCAATGTTCCTTTAATAAATACGAGGCTGTGATTGTGTAAACTTGTTACAACTGATTTCAGTAATTGGTGTTGATGCTGGTACTTAATGAAGCACAATGATTCAGTCAAGAATGCTTTCCGTATCCGCATGCAAATTGGTCACGATTTCCACCAGCTGAGAGTTAGCTTAACGTTTCCTGACACTAAGTGCGGGTGTTTGCAAAACAGAATGCGTGACTATACTGTACATTGTAATTGTTTTTTAAGAACAATTGTGGTTGCAAACCTTTTTGTCTTTCGTAATCTCTCTCTTGTAAATGTCTAAGTACAAAAGGTTGGATTAAGCACACTGCATTGCCAATTTTTATTTATGTATGCAAAATATTTAAGTGCACACAAAGGTTGATTCTGTGTTGGGAGGAATTGTTCAAAAAGGTTCAAACCCAAACCTTGATGAATCCTGTGGTAGCATTTGCCAGCTACTAAAACACACTCATGTATTGATATAGTTTTCCCACTCTTTGATGCCCTCCCGCAACAACGACATAACTCCCCTGTCTTGGACTGACCATGCCAGCGTCTCTATCACACTAAATCTCATTGGTCTGCTACTGAAATCCCCCTGCTGGTGTCTTCTTTTGAATAGGTGACTCTGCTGGAGATAATAGAGATTGCCTCCTTCATTATCTGATGATAAATAGTTCCTGCTGCCAAAAAGTGAGTTGCTCTGGCTTTAATTGCTCCTGAAAATAAATTATGTGATCTCAAAACTAGCTTTCAATTTGCCCTGAATGACGACCTTCTGTCCCAGATTGCTTCGACTAAGGGCCAGTTTAATGCAATACTTTCAAGCCAGTTGTGAGAGTAATCTTTGCCACAACAGACAGATTTGATTAAAAAACAGACAAAGCTGATGCTCTTATTGCTAATAAACTGCATAAGAAGATGGTCTCCACCTTAATCCATGAACTCAAGGAGTTCTCCCTCCACCTATCATCAAATAGCCATGACCTATATTTTTTGTAATTACTACAACTCTCTTTATAACCTTGATAACCATCCTACCTCTCTCTCTTACACTCCCACCTGTCCTCAGTCTCCTTGCTTCTTCTCTAGCTACTTGTATTGCCTCCCTATATAATTGTATCATGCAGTACCCTCTTTTTTATCCTGCAACAACTTGGGCCACCATAATGGTCATACAAATTCAATAAAGACCCTACCCTTTGTTCCAGTTACAGGACAACATCCAATGCACCAAATACCTGGTCCACACAGTCTTTTATATCTGGTGTCCTGGAATCTTTGGTGTTTTATGGGGTTTTTTTTTACAGGGACTTGAGACTTTCACAATTCTCCTTTGGCCACTGTCTAAGTTTGTGGTGTCTCCTCCTTCCCATTCCCTATTACTAATGGCACGACATCTTGCTTTCCTCTCCTGCACCTCGGTCACCTCTTAGACTTTATCTTGGCAGATGGTCATCAAAGCTAACCTCAACCTCTAAATCTCTGTTTATTGGCACTTAAAGAAATCAAAATACTAGAAAGAATACATATTTAAATAATACTCTACACGTTTTTAGGCTCACTATCCTACACTTTGGTCTCAGTTAAAATCTAATTTATCTCCCTGGTATATCTCCTGGGTTGGCCACATCACCACTATTAAAATGAATATCCTGCTAAGACTCCTCTACTTGCTACAAACTCTCCAATCCACATGCCCCCAATAGTTTTTAAATCCCTTCAACATTAAAAACATACTTCATTTGGCAAGGCAAATGGCCTAGAGTTTGCCTTTCCACCCTATAGCACCTGTGTCAGGCAGGCGGCCTGGGTGTCCTGAACCTCAAATGTTATTACATAGCCTCCTAACTGGCACACTATGTCCTCTGGCACTCTCCAGCTTTATTTTAAGAATAAAAACACAATACAATATAATCTACTGAAATATTATTATAATGCATATCATTCTTAAATCGCGAGTTGAACTTTATTTCTCGCCTTAAGCTCACAGACACATTTGGTAAAACTTGCAGATTTAAATAGAGTTGCCTTTTGCAAATGAGTTTGGTATCTCTCTTGTGTGCAAACAATGGTTAATTACAAACCATATAAAAAGGAGCATTTCTATGCAGCACTTTCTTTTACCTGATCACCATGTATGCTATTTTAGGTGCAGACTGTATAGCAGTGGCTACTATGCTTGCACACGATACACGTGAGGGAGAAGCAGTGGATGACCATGACCAGAACCTTGTCTAGGCAAGGAATAGCTTGTGGCCTACGTAATTTTAGGGTACACACTGAAGTACATAAACAGAAATTGGGGTAAAATATATCTCTGACTTTCATCTAAAAATGGTCAGTTTTTATAGTGCCTGGCACTTTTCCAGAATTGCTGCTAATGGCTGCTGGACTAAAAGTATAAAAAAAAAAAAAACCCCATTCAAAATGGACTCGCAGATGTGAGTTTCATGTATGTACAGGTGAATTTAACAAAATTCGCCAGTACTGTATAACACATGAGTTTAACTAAACTCGCCAGTATAACACGCAAGTTTGAGGAAACTCATTTACCAAACTCGATTACCAAATTTTCAAACTCGCCCCACAACTGCGAGTTAAATTTGCAGCTGGTATATATATATGCAGATTTGATGGTGCTGCACCAATGACTCATAGCCATGAAGTGGCCATGTCATTATGACAGGAGAGGGGAAAAATAATGAAATATTCCTAACACTTTTATTCCATCATGTTCCCCTGCCTTCTCACTATACTAGTCTGGGTGAGACTCTCAGTCTATTATATTCAGTAATTTCTGTGGCTTACATAGATGTACATAAAAATAGCACGTGAAACAACAAAGAACATTATGATATCATTGGTAACACTGGTATCATCTTCCAGTATGTCATCAGCAATAAAAGTCATCAAGTCATGTTATTGAAATATTATTAATAAAAGGTTACACATTAAGTTGTAATTAGAAACAGAAGACATTTATTTCTGTTTGTGTTAGCAAATAGCTTAAAATATAACACATGTCATATATAAATCGAGTAATGGACCTTCTGTATCTAAAATCTATACTAAAAGGTCACACTGGTTTCTCAAATCCTGGAACTCAGTCCAACGACCAAAACCAAACAATTGGACTGGATGCATTGTCCCGGCAATGTTAAATACAACGACTTTGTGAAACAACATTCTACAATGTTACATTTTATTTGGAATGGGGTGAGGTAATTCCCATTCCAATAAAGAGTCATTCCCATATGTGGAACATAGGTGCTTGTGAGAGCAGTGGGAGGCAACACTTGTATGTACATAGTGAATAGTACATACATAGAATGGGATACAGTGTAATGGTATACAATAACAAATATTAATACATGTATAGCATGGGGGTATAACGCCAAAGCATACAGTAACAAACATGGAATACATACAAAGCATGAGGATGGGTAGTCCAATCTGAAGAAATGGGAAATGGGTAGGCCATTCCAGTGGAGGGCGTGACTCGGCTGAAGTCATGTATGCATGTGTATGTGGTGGTGATCAGTTGGGGGTGAGGAGGCAGAGCAGCGGCATTGAATGGTGTGTGGATGGAGATGAGCAAGGAAGAGGAGTGAGCTTTATAGGTTGTGGTGAGGAGTTTGAAGAGCATTCTGAACGGTAAAGGAAGCCAGTTTAGAGACTGACAGAGATGTGGGGATGTGGAGGTGGGCCTAAATTCACTAAGCGGAGAGTTTGCTGGAGAATTTGAAAGGTGGTGAAGTTGCCCATAGCAACCAATCAGATTCAAGCTCTCAGTTTCATTTTGCATA
>JABWIB010005884.1:7827-25897 GCA_016617825.1 Platyplectrum ornatum
CAGAAAGGCATAGTTTCACAGGCCAACAGGGTTGGTGAGAGATCAAGAGCGGATAGGTATATTTGTCATACAGATAATACTGAGGTCCAGTTCACTATTAGCTGTCCAAAAGAAGTGGTAAAGATAAAGAGCAATNGACCTAAAACTTAGCCTTGTGNTATTCCAACATTGTAATGGAAGATCAAGGAAGTTGAATTCAAAGAAGCAAACACTGAAAGAGCGATCAGAAAGATAGGATGTAAACCAAGAAAGAGCTGCATAACTAGTGACTAACTTTTGTATGAGAAGTTAGTGCTCAACAGTATCAGATACAGATTTAAGAGTAGTGATTAAATCATGGACTACCTTGGTCAATGCAGNTTTAATGAAGTGTTGTGAATGAAAGACTGACTGAGGAGGATGCAGAAGATTGTGTAATGAAAGAAATGTAGTGAGGCGAGCACAGAAGACTGACTAACTTGTGAGGATACAGGATCAAGAGGATGAAGACATAGTGCCAGAGTATGTAAGAGATTGCCTGAGCAGCATGTTAAGTGAAGGTGGAGGATGATGACAATTCCTGTCTGATCTTATCAATCTTGTCCTTAAACTACACTTCAAGATCTTGAGCACATATGCATGTTGGAGGACTAGTGGTATTTGAGGTTAGAAGCTGTGTAAAAATGAGATTTAAAATAGGACGGTTTGGCATTGTCCATAGCCTTGGTAGGTATTAGAGTAATTTAAAAAGTCATTGGAAAAACAAGATGAATGACATTGCTGCCCTGCTTTACAGATTTTTCTTGTAAGATTTCTTGTGCGAAGGCTGACATTGCAGTCATCATGGTGCACANGGGGTAACAGGAGCNACTACATCAAGGGCAGAAGCTAAGGTTTGGTTATGAAGAGATACAGCCATATCAGGAGAGTGAAAGTTAGGAATTGGAGACAGAAAATCAGGAAAAAGCTGCGCTCCCAGCTTTTCAGGTTCTAGTCTCCTAAATACCAAACCAAAAACATGAACAGACCAACCTTGTATCAGCCAGATGGACAGGTTTATAACCTAAGACACATATGGTATCTGCTTAAAGTCTGAATAGGTGCTAAGGTTGACCTAGTGTTTCAGTCCTCTTGGAGTTGTGTGTATTGGATGAAGTCTCTAGCTATATTAGCATGAGGGCTACAGATAGATAATTTATGGGTGATGTGGAATTTGCACAAATTCTCCACATATTTGGGTTTTGGATATGGCTGGTGAAGATGTCCTTAAAGGTAAGGATCCTGAAGAAGCGCAATGTAAGACTACGGAGTTTCTGACCACGTAGATTATCATACCGTTCTCAGGAACCCAGAAGATGGAGTTATCAAAGTCAAGTACACTTAANGTTTGGATATAAACAATTTGTAACATAAAACAGTCCCAATAAAATGCTAAGTATCTGATAAACAATTATTCAAGTTAGCCAGAAAATTCCAGACAGTGCCCTAACACAATGCACAAGGTTGTCGGGGGAATTATTCCAGTAGCTGGCATTGAGTGTATTAGGCTAAATTAGACAGTTGAGAATCACAGCCTTGTTAGAACTGTTAGAGACCCTCAATATAGAGCCTCTAACACATATGATCTGATCCATCCGGCCAGTGTTAGACTTTGAAACTGCATTGCCTTTTGCTCTGCCCTCTGTAATAAGAAATAAGTGTTTAGAACATCTAAACTCTGATGTAGGGTCCACATACATCCTAAGTTTCTGACTAAATCAAGAGAAACTAGATATTATGTTGTCCAGTTTCCGGCCAAATAAGTTTCGTCAGTGCCTTCTGGAACAGCTGCCTTGTCTGTACCTGCAGGTAACAGCAGAGGGCAGATGAAATGGAGGTAGATGCCTGGGGAACCACATCCACACCTGTCCACTCATTGCATTGGGAAAGGAACCTGACACCTTATAAAAAAAACCTCCATGTTGGCTGCCATGGGAGGGCCAGACGAAAGTATAATAATCCACCCCCCCAAAAAACAAACACGAGTGAACATATTTTGCAGAAGATGTAAATGTATCATATTCATGTTTACCATTATATATATATATATATATATATATATATATTCTTCCAAATGCCAGCACTCACGAAAAACGTATATATATATATTATATATAAAAAATTGCCAGGGTGCATCAATCCAGGGGTAATAATGCAGAATCTTCAAAGTAGGAAGGCACTCCTTGGACTTGTAGTTCACCAAACTTATTTCAAAACACCATCTACTGATACCGACGTTTCAGAGACGCAGCGGTGTCTATCATCAGGGACAAGTGAACAAATATAACATATTATATTTGTTCACTTGTCCCTGATGATAGACACCGCCACGTGTCTTTGAAACGTCGGTATCAGTAGATGGTAAAAGTTTGGTGAACTACAAGTCCAAGGAGTGCCTTCGTACATAAAGAACCAATATGTTATTTTTAAGGCACAAACAAATAAAAACACAAAGTTGAAATATTGAATTAGAATTTTATTTAAATATAATGTATTCTCATTTTGTCCTCCATCAATAAAAAAAAAATTAAATATCTGAAACCATTCATAAAATGCACACTTCGATTCATATCAGAAATTGGCATTAACTCTCACTTTAATAGGTGTCTTATGCTTTGGAGTAGATACGTATAGAACACAACACTGCCGCTTAGCAGTATGCTTTGGTGTTTAGAGTATAGTTCTAGTAAAGGTTCAGAGTGTGAAGTGTTCATCTACTAGAATGTTTCATACAAAACATTANGAAAACAGTAAATGCAAAGAATAAGTCAAGTAATTGATCCAGCAGCAAATGTCTNCGTAATAGTCAGTTGTAAACCTTATATATAACTGTAGCACTCTTGTATATATACTGAGCACTGTTGAATGGTAGCGATAATGGGCCACAAAGAATAATATNCCTTAAGCTCACAATGTACTAATATAAGTAGCTGCCAGTCATGAAAATGATCAGCAACACCTTGGTGAATGAGAAAAGGTATAGCACAATATTGCAGACATCAGTTTACAAATACAAATTACTGAATAAGCAACAACCACAACATAGCACAAACATTGTTACACCACACTGTAAAAATGAAGTGGCAGAATGATTAATGATGGAACAAAAAGTTAAATATCAAACTGTGGATTTAAAGAAAAATAAGAAGGACGACTTTTATATAAATATATTCTGCAACACACAATACAACCTGGACACAATAAAGCCTTGGTCCCAACTACACCAAAGCTGCCTGTCATCATGAAGTGGAAGGTAACATCTATACACACACCAAGACAGAAATTATTGCTTAACAATGTTTAATGATAAAGAGAAAAAAATGATGTTGATAGGAATTTCACATTTTAGCAACTAAAATAAGATAANCAGCCTTGTAACAATGATACAATTTTACCAGATTTAACGTAAAAAAAAGGCAGATTTTCTGCCATGTTATATCTTAATGCACCACAATAACATTTCCTCATAACACCTGTAAAGGTATGTAATTACCAATACCTACCATTGAAAACCTACAACTAGAACTCTTCAATAAGGAGGCGAAATGTGATGTAAACAAATGGCCTGGGACATAACACAATGCTAAGGGGGTCACGTGCTCATGGGAGATTTAAAGGTTTGACTAAATAATACTTTGAGCGAGCTCATACTTTGTAGAGTGGATATACAATCAGTGGATCAGACAAGACCAAATCGTTCTAAGCATTATTATGTTCATATCTAGATGCAAAATCACACGTAATACTNAGGAACATGCAACTAATTCATTAACAAAAGAACAATGCAGTTGAGCCACATTCTCCTGTATATTGGTTTGTCATATTAGCAGCATAAGCTGTATGTTGGNTAAACATACGATTTAGAAATTCATGGTCCTTGACCACCTATCGGGTGTTATCAGGAAATAAATGTGCAGCAATAAGAGAAAACACATTCAAAATAACACTTAAAGCAAAAAAAAAAAAATTCATTGATGCAGGTCATCGGTTATATCTTAATTGTCTTAATCTGTAATTGTGTCCTTAGTATAAGTATATATGCCACAAATTGAATACTAATGCAATGCCACAGATCATTCATTTGCTGCATTTCTACTGCATCCCCCCAACGCATACAAATTTATTTAAGCCCATTTATGTATCAAATGACAGAATTACAAAAAATTATTTCAAGTATCCTTTATGTCACAGTGAAAATGTAAGACCAAATGTTAATGACAAAACTTTCTTGGATGAAAAAGGCATACGTACCAAATTAAAAATCACAAAAATGCTTTAACGCATTTCCTTCATGTATTATGAATAGAAAGATTATCTTTAAAAAGTTATAAAAATTAAAATAAATTACATATTTAAGTACACTTTCCCTTCAAAGCATTATATAAAAATTCAGAACAGTGTACGATCCTTTAAAATCCTTACGTGAGTACAAGCAACACAAGTGCTAAAGGTCTTTTTGCTTTTGAGCGCAGTGTCTTTATTATTGGCTCATTAGTAGACCCAGGTAATTGGAACCCACTGTTGCTCCACTCTTAATTTCTCAACAGCTGCCTGTAACTTCTCAAAGGCTTTGTCCAAGTTGTCATTTACAATAGTTAGGTCAAAGTAATGGTTATAAGCTCTCATAATCCGAGCACTTTCATCAACTGTTTTCTTCAGATCCGTGTCCTAAAGGGAGGAGAAAGCAGAGTTAACAACATAATAATTACAAAGTCATCAGTTCAGTGAGCAAAAAGACCGTTTAATGTCCCAAAATACACTAACAGAACTGATAATTAAAAGAAAAAAAATGAAATCGGCATTTAATAACAGACTTGAAATATTTCCCTAGGTGTCAGGAAAGCAGTAAAGGAGCGATGGCTACAGACATCACAAGTATGTATTTAAAGACATTGAAAAGCAATGCAAGAGGAAGTGCGAAATGACACAAACACAAATAAAGCAATGACAGTAGATGTGCCATTTCTAAATATAATGGGGATATTTAGGGAAGAACAGAACTTCTTGCAAGGTCCCATTTGCATTAAGATCATCTCAATTTAGTAAAGCTAATTGCTCATGGCCTATTCATTAAAAGAAAAGATTGTTGTGAAGTGAGCAGAATATCATATGTGTGCAGTACAGATAACTGCAGACNATGGATTAGTATAAGTCATGTACTCTCGAATATGATAAACATATACACAGATTAATTGGGTAAAGAAATCTAAAACCAAATGAATCAATCATTCAATGAGAAGCTGAATGTTTTCTTTTCTTGATAAGGGGGGTGGAGGGGATGAGTTGAGAAAACCCACAACCATTCCATTTTTCTTTACTTTTTTTCTCCTTAAGCCAATAAAGGTCATTTATCCTCCGCTGTGTTTACTGATCATACAGTGACATGACTTACAGTGAGCAGCTTTGTTGTGATTCCAGCATCCACGACAGCTTTGTGCATGGCACGCAACGTCTCTAGCTCTGGAGCAGCAATGAATACTACATATGGCATAAACTCGGATGTCCTTAGCACTTTCAAAGCCTGCAGAAGGGGAAAGTACATAAAGCCCAATTTAATTACTGCAATGTCATGTGTACAGGTTAAATGAAGAACTGTAATGTTGACAAATTTGATAAATGCATGAAATAATCATAAAATCTGCAATAAGATATACATTTATATTGTTATGGTACACAATATATAAAGTTACACCATTACAACATTAACTAGTAATGAAGACTGATAGGAGAACAGGAAATACCAAAAAACAATGTATAATAAATTACCTGGGGATTTACATCTAATATACATGTCTGTCCAGCCATTACAACTTCNTGGATGGAATCTATTTTTGTACCATAGAGATTGCCTTCATACTCTCCATGCTCCAAATATCTGCCAGCTTTCACATCAGCCTCCATGTCCGATCTGGACACAAATCTGTATGCATGGCCGTCTTTTTCATCTTCTCTGGGCTTGCGTGAAGTGACTACAGAAGATTTATAGGTGAATAGAAGGTTGATTTCTAGCACAATCCAAACTGCATAACATGNGGACAGCTAAAGCTGTTGATTGAGCTTGTTTTGGTGAATGCCAGATACTCAGTATAAGATCAGGTTATCAGACAATGAAGATCATGCAAAAACATACCAACTACTCATTATTTTTTTACAATTATTTTTAGGTACATTTTCTACATAATAATAATAGGGGTACAACCTTGNATACCACTAGACAATTGTCCTCATCCCACCAGTAGTGCACATATCTTTTGAAGCAATAGATTTGGCCAAGCTTTTGTTTTTGTTCCCATTAATGGCAACACAATGTATTTCTTTATTATTTAGAGGGTGTCTTCATCAATTCACATTACAAATAACTACTATGAAGCAACTGTCTAATGTAAACACACACNGAGACAAAGAAGTGAGGAACGTTTTATATGTGCGAGTTATATTGTGATATGGTGTCAATAACATTGTATCAGACAGGGATTAGAATATATTACATTATAGATGCCCCTTGTTTATTGATGCTAATGATCTAGAACTTACAGGGCACAGTTGTTCCAAACTGGGTTGGATTGATGACAATAAGTCTGTTTTTCAAACTCCTCCGCCCCACTCCTTGAGCTCCAATTAAAACAAGTGTCTTCCGTTGAAATGGAGGCATACGAGCGACCTCTTCATAGATCTGAATCTCATGGCGGTCAAATTCTATAAAGACACAAAGGTTTTAAGAGAATGAATGACAGGAATGATAACATCTGTACAATCCGCACANAGCAACAAAATGTACTCATATTTATGTGGAACTAAAACACAAGAAAAGCAAATAAAGTAAACTCATTAAGCAAATTAATCACCAGGCACACTCTATCCAGCGCCTTCATAGATCTGGATTCATGAAGATACACNGATGCGCCATGTTGCAGGAAGGGGTGTGTGTGTGTGCACAGGACGGGATGGTAACGGTACAGTAAGGTCTGGCTTTCAGTGCTTAAGTACTATCCTGGTTTCTATGGGCTATAGGCAATATCCCCACTTTTTAACCTCCCTGCTTAGTAAATTTAGACCAAGAAGTTAACATGGACTTAGGATAATATTTGGTTTTGAATGGCAAGCAACTTAATTTTGGTCTGTGAATATTTTTCCCCACACAAAATCTATAATGCACGTGGGAAAATAACAAAATATCCCTGGGAAGCAGACAAGTTTGTGGAGGACATTTACGCTCCCTCCTATAAACAAGCGTTTGATAAGAAGCGTTTGTATCCAATAATATAAAATGTTATCTTTAAAGGCGAAAACAAACGTACTGCTTCAATTGAGTTCCAACAAGATCCAGCAGAAGCCTCTATATAGTTTATAGAAAATAATTGGATTTTGTAACTGGTGACTTTTGTCTTATTCAAAAGTTCCACTATTCATGTGTGTTTGGGGAAAGTACATGATCAGTCTCCACCATATAGTAGAAATATGTTTATATACAAATAAGTTTGTGGTCAGAAATTGCTTAATATGCCTCAAATGCATTGTACAAAATAAAAAAAAAAATTCCATTAGTCCATACAGAGGAACGCCAGGTATACAGTTACAAAACAGCCAGCTAGACATGTGAATTGTGCAGCGTGAACCAAAGAGGTAAAGAAAGCTAGAAATACTACTGCAAAATATGCAACATCTTTAGAAAGCACCAATCACACCACGCACACAGTTTCATTTATACACAATAACAAAACCTAGGTGACAGGTTTTGAAATAAAATAAAAGAACAGCGTTGCTCTAATTCTACTTTTGCTGAATAGAGGGGTCACTATTGGTTTTGTATTTGGAGTTCTTTGTTCAGCCAATCCGCTACAAGGGATCCCTGTCAATCTCAGCAGCACCTCCTTCTGCAAGGATTATTTGTCTATACAGTATATATATATATTTATTATTATTATTATTTTCTGTGTAGTTCTAAATCTGAAAAACATTTAAAAATATTTACCAAAGAAGTTCTTCAGGGATACCTAGGAATAACAGCCAGACAGTGCCAGCTGTATAAAAGTTCATTGTTTAGAAAGATTACACTATGAATGGAGGGAGCACATGCACACCACAGCATTACCTTAAACAACAAAAATAATATTTAAAATAATACCAGCATTTTTTGTTGTAAGGTACATCATCTTTTTCTTCTTTTTGTTTGCAAGTGTACCACAAAATTGCCCTGAAATACGAAAAGCACAAATTGACATACGCTTACAGTATGTACTACTGTACTGTGTACTATAATATATATCTTCTATTTTATTTTAACATGAATCATATAACATTCGGGGTACAGGAAAAAAGAGGGAAGGGTCAAGCAAAATCACCATAGTATCAACATATGTGGGGGTATATAGTATCCTGGGGACAAACATAAAAGGGAAAGGGGAGGGAGAGGGAGACACTCTACATCACAGGTTAAACAGTACAAGTATAACAAACACTGACTAAGTCCCTGATAGGGAACAATACAAAAAATCCCCAAACCCAAGGGGCTGAAGGATCTATGAAAAGGAAGATATAACAGCGGGCCCTCCCTGTGGCNTCAAAACACTTAAGGAGAGTGTCAAAACTGTCCACGGTAACCACCTNACAATAAGAGAGCTCGGGAACATAGAGTACAGGACACTTCTGGTCTCCATATCGTGGGGAAATTNAACCATGGCCACTACTGATGACAAGAACGGGATCAACAGAGTAGTTCAATTACGGGAAATAGCAGCAATTAAAATATGTCCCACGATGTACCTATAGGACGATGGAAACTCTGAGGGGGGCCTATTCCTCCATATATAGCGAGTCATGCACCTACCGTTTACCCATCAGTGCTTTTAGTAACATATATGGGATGGTCCAAAATAGGTTTTTGGGGAGAAATGTAATTTAAAAGGATGCAACGTAGCCACACCTACATATCTCTTATTTTATTAGAGAGATTGCACAACATACAGGTGTATATATATACACACNTATATTATCATATTATATATATATATATATATATATATATATATATATAAAACTTTGAAAAATGCTACTAGACCTCTTCTGCTTATCTTTAAAGTGATTGTAATAACAGAAACAAGTGGTGTAATACATATGCCTCCTCAAACTTTCAATATTTCGTATTGTTCATTTGTAACTTATAAATAAATATCAGAGTGGATGTTAAGCTCCTTTTATGCTACAGGCACTTAGGCCTAAATTTACTGAGCAGGGAGATTGGAAAGTGGGGATGNTGCCCATAACANTNAGAGTCAAGCTCTCCGTTTCATTTTCCATTCTGGAGAATGTGAGCTTGAATCGGATTGGTTTCTATGGGCAACATCCCCACTTTCCATCTTACTGCAATCTCCTTGCTTAGTAAATTTAGGCCCTGATATTTGTTAATATAGAAATGGTGGAGAACTACTTCAGTGCCTATTCCTTTATTATGACTTCTTAAGAAGGAAACAGTTTTAAGAAATCATAATCTATATTTTAATACAAAATAAGATATTTTGAAATCCATATTACCTGCTCCATCCCAGTCTCTCCTAACAAATGCTTTCCGNTTTTCCTCTAAAAACTGACTGGGAATTAGACCCGCACTTCCGCCTTCTTTAACATGACTGGCCTACAAATAATTCATAAAACATCAAGGAGAATATTAGTAAAAGCTGGCAGGCATTGAACGTTCACTTGTCAATTTCATTCAGCTACCAATGATGCAATGGGAAAACTGCAGGTGCATCAATCTTGCGAAGCAGTTAAACATTCGACCAGCTAACAGAAGGAATCCTAAATGTGGATTAGTGTATTTGACAAATCCACAGGGAAAACAAGCAATAGATTAATTTAGAATCAGCAGAAGCAAGTAGATACAAATGTGAAGCTTTGAAAAACTAAATCCCGAGTCACAAGTTATTAAAACCTTTATTTTCTTTAGTTCATGTAAAACAAAAAAAAAAAAAACATTTATACAATACACATAAATACATTATATTTTTAGGGCAAATTATCAAGGATTTAAGACATGCTAAATTATACAGATAATCTTAAGTGACAAATAACAATTTACTCTGTCAATACTTTGTTTTTGTGGTACAGATGTCTTAGTGGTCAACTGCACCAGATCTTATTTACAGTACACAGGCTGCATTAATATTGAAATGCACTTCAATAGCAGAGCATTTAACACTGATGATGTGGAAGTAGCAATCATGTACTCACTTTTCCACACATGGCTTCTTCATGATGGTTATTTCTTGCTGAATAACTAAATGACAAAGTAAAATCTATTATGTTATTTGTCACAAGAGATTAGATCTATCATACTTCTTGCATCAGCCATGAGCATTATTACTGACATAATTCTCCTGCTGTACTGCAATAAGTATTTCTTATTAGTTATTGAGTTCATTATTCAGAAGAGTAAAAGAAAAAATGTTTTACTAGTAAGGAAAAATATCATCTATGGAAAAATGGATTTATAAACTAAACAGAGATTACAGGTCTTGGGACAATTTCGTGACATTGCCTGGAAAGGAGTATAGACCGCTAAAATGTGCGCATAGAATAAGAGATATTCAGACACTTATTGATAGTTTCCCCCTGAAGTGTGTTTGTGTTTTCTCTTTCCTGAGGTGCAAAGTAAACTCCAGGTTGCGACAATGACAACAGTGACAGGAGACAATGCAAAAAAGACTGAGATTTAGTTTGTTTACAACTACTTGGGCAGCAATAAGCCTGGCAGAAAAAAATGAATTTATAAACATTATCATATACATATATACGCACACACATTACATAATCACCATTAGTAGAGAGAAGTAAAAGCAAACAGAACACTAAAACCAAACTTTATATTTATGATCGATATTTGCCATCTGTGGTCGTACACTCAAATCTGAAAGAACTGTGTGGAAAACAATGTTATAAAATTAATTTCTAAATACAGTCAAACTAATGTCAATTAAACTTACATTTATAAGATCTATGGAGTATNTACATACCTGCCACCAGTTGGGATCTTCCCTATTGACTATATGCAGAATTTCACCTTTGGAAAACTTCAATCCGGCCTCTTTACAAGGAATCAGATTATCATTAAATGGATTGTAATCAAAATGACACTTTACAAATACCTATCAAGACAAAGCAAAACAATAAACCATTAGCAGTGACTGCATGTTAGGTGCTNCATTATTTATTTAAAAAGGGATTCTTGAAAACGCACAATCTGCAGTAGTTATAAAAGTTCATGAAATATTCTAATGTGCCACAAAGCAAAAACACAAAATAAAATAAAACATTTGGATGCATAGTGATTGGCTNTAGAAAGCAAAACATTGAATGGTAAAATCAATGCTTTTAAGATCTCTTGAAACTAAAGCCATAGACATTGGTTTTTCAATAAAACAAAACTGCACAACATAAAAACACATTTCTGAATATCTGAGTATAAACATTCAAGCACTTTCCCTAAAATGGATGAAGAGAGCTTACAACGGTAACTGCCTGTGTGCATGATGGTAGGACGCTTTCACTTTTTGGTTAAAGGATACTGACATTCNTGTGTGGTTCACAGATGAAAATGTTTTGGGTGACATAAATGAGGAGATAAGTTAACTTTTTACTATATAAATTGCTTCTATTGGTATATACCACAAGTGACTAGNGCAACTGGTGTTTCATTTTATCTACTGGTTTAAATTGGACCACTCACAATACTCCTACAACTGACTGAATAGTTAAGATCCGAATGCAGACACGTCAAATACATTCATGTACCTGTGCAATTCTACCATAACATTTTCAATTTATCCCCAATAAAATGGCTGCATCCATTTGTATAAATTGAGATATCTAAAATGACCGTGGCTTTCCATTACCTGCTCAGTAACGTCTACTATTAGACTGCTTACATTCCCTTTATACCGTGTTCAGTCTGGTCATGGGATGAGATGCAGTAACTATAATTGATTTTATTAAACAAAGATTTTACAGAGCCTCAAGAAAGGCTTCAATCCTATGCAGATAAATATGGAAAATGTGAAATATGGATGAAGTGAACTGTTGTGTCANAGCCTTTAGAAACCTTATACTGCCTCACATGTACGGTATATAAAATCATCTGTAACGGATGACGCTACAAAAACATTTTTTTATAGTCATATGCAAGGAACATCTGACATATGTTATGTGTGGATATGAAGTAGGTTTGTACTCGAATGACACAAAAGGCCTAAAGGAGTATGTCTTCTGTTCATCAGCTTCATGACTAAATCATTATGCCTGAAAATATCATACCCACTAGTTATTAATAAATGCATGTCCATTCATAACACANGACAGTATTTATCACATGTTCTGTAAACACTGCGCTCTGAATCCAAATGAATGAATTACCGCTATACACAATGAGAGAACTCGGCAATCTGCATAACACAGTAAGAGGCAATAAAAATAAATGGCAGTCGTCTTTGCTTATGTTGAGTCAGATTGTGTTTATGCAGAATACACTACATTAAAAGGTGTGTTGGGACTTTATGAAGTCTGGCTATTGCTGTTTAAAATTCTAATATAACAGCCGCTGTCTGCAGAATGACAGCTGAAGGTGATTCCTTTGTACTGCGTTTAACCCTCCATTCATCGACCAGTGTTAGAACACCACCTCAAGATACATCCGCATCAGGCTTTATGATTTTACCCTTGACAAATCACTCTGCTATCAATTTTATACCACTACTTTTCAGAGTCTTTAGGAAGCTCAGTAACACAGGATGTTCAGACGACTTAGAATCTCATACGTGATATAGATTTTGGAAGAGCAGTATAAAGTAGTTACTGTATATACTCCAGTATAAGCCTAGTTTTTCAGCACTTTTTTTGTGCTAAAAGTGCCCCCCTCGGCTTATACTCGACTCATTGTCCTGTACGATGTCATAAGTTATCCCATTTTTCTGAGGTGAAATTAGGCACCTCGGCTTATACGGTATATTATTTCCTTTAAAAAAACTAGATCACTTAAACCTCGCGCATTTCATTTCTTAGTAATCAATTATAAATATTTCACAATTTTGCCCTTATGTTTGTTTTTTGTGGGGGTGGTTGTAGCTGATGTGTGGTTGACATTNAACAGTGTAGATGGCACTCTCAAACTTAACAAAATATAGCCATCTACATTAAAAAGTTGCATCCTTGGTTTCTACTCTTATTCTATATCCTCCTGGCATTACATATAAGGTACTAAAGTCAACTCTTCCCAACCATTCTGTTTGTATTGTCCATTGTTGGAGCTGCTGACATTTTGACAAAAGATATGCCATGGGAGTTCTGTTATGTAGTGTATAAACTCAACCTTAGTTTATCTTGGACATTTGATATATGGNTTAATATCACAATTTAAAAAACAAACTAAAAACAGGTTAAGAGACAAATATACACAAGTAGTTATTTAGTTGTTGATAATATAAAGCAGGGAAAAGTACATGGGAAGCAACACTTACCTGTTGTGGGGTAATTGTATCCTTATAGCTTGGGAGTATCTTTAGTGTTACACTGCCACTAATACTCTTAAGTAACTCTTGTAATTCCTTTGGATTGTTTCCCACTTCGTGGCCATTGACCTCCTTAATTATGTCTCCAACATGAAGGAGGCCTTGCCGATCGATCATTCCACCATGGAGAATTCGAGCAATTACCAGATTGTTATTTTCCACTTTAAAGGTCACACCCTGAAAACAAGCATATACAGAAGTATTGGTAGAATTAAAAGAATCATTCTCATATAATACCCTGCCAGAAATAAGCATGGAACTTAAATAAATAGCATGCAAGCTAAATTGTTGCAGACTAAAGTACAAGTATTTCAAATAATGAGGAGATAACTAATGATACAATCTATNCATCGGAGAAAAAGCACTGAAAAGTGTAGCTTTTATTCAACTTTTGTCAAAAGAGGAGACAACAATACCCAGTTATGAGAAATCTGTATTTACTGTGGCAACATCTTTTAGATGATGGCTGTAGTCTTTGCATAACCTACCACCTGTTAGGGTAAACCAAATGCAGTTGATCAAGTGTTCTNCTTTAACTAAAATGAAATACCTCATACTGTGCATTCAACATAAGACCACCAAATATTGTCACATTCCATCTGACCTTTAAAACACAGCATAAAGCAGTTCCTCAGCACACATATACACTATTTACTATATATCCTCTGCACACATACACACTATATATCCTCAGCACACATATACACTAACTTATCAATCACCCTCTCTATATTCAGTGAATAACACGTCTACCCCCGTCAATGTGGCCAAAAACATTAATTTAAAAACAGTGTATACACTCTGACCTTAAGACATGCAAAATGGGAAATCTTGTTTCTTTCATTGAAAATGATAATATTGGGTGGGAAAAAAAGTCATACAACAGCAATGTAGTGGGTTTAGTANGCCATGCTTTACATAACTACACCAATCAGAATATAAAGGAATATGAATGGAAAACAGAATACTGACACTTTCAGATGTATGACCAATGTGAATGAATTAGGCAATGGAAATACACANCCTCATATAACCCTACAGTCCCAAGATGGAAAAAATGAAACATGAAAAGGCTGGTTCCCTTATTATACCTTATGTTTATCACAATTTATAAACATCTATGATTTCCTTTTTATTATTGCTGTAATAAGACCAATGTTTACTACTTTATACAACAGGATATGACACACCCTCAAATGACATGCATAATCACATTTTACAGATAAAACACTAATTACATTACTGTGCCAACACCAGCTTAAGACTGCAGCTGCATTTCAAAGCTTTTATGTAAGTATGGAAGACAGCTGCAGTGCCCAAACTACAAGGAACCCAACGTCTACCAGTGTGCTAAGCTTGTGGAAAACTAAANACAAACATTTGGCTTACAATAAAAAAATAAAACTAATTCAAATAAAAGAAACTGAAGGAAAACTTATGATCCTGTCAGGTTTATTATACATAAAAATTAAGGTATGTCTTTAGCAAAATTTATTCTATTGACTGATCCAGCACTTCTATTCAATATCAAAAATTCCAAGCAAAAAGAAAAGGGAACAATTGAGATGACTTATCCACTATAGTTTAAAACAAAGACATACCAAAAATATAAGACACCAAACAGTGCCGCTATTACACCGAATAAAACAATGGCGTATCAGATATATCACAGACAGAAAGTTGAACTGATCAATATGGAAAAACTTCATGGAAAGACATTTACAGGCTGTTAGTCCGTAATGATAATGGTATCATCAATAGCAGAAGTAGATGCANGTGCCGCGCCAGTTGGGGGACAAATGGGACAATGCAAATATGATACACTGAACCTAGTCCAGGGGTTCAGATCTTAAGAAATTTGTGAGGAGCATACACAAACATACGTAAGTGTTATTAATCAGTCGTACAGAGCGTTGGTGGCCATCCATTTAAGTACAATAACCACTTGTGACAACACAAAGTGTATTCAGCTATTTATGTGTAGGTTTATCAAAAGCATTCTGTAGGGAAATGGCAAACAGACAGACCTTGGTAGTAATGGGAATGTGTAGATCTACATGTTAAGGAAGATATTATTGACAGACAAGTGGAAGTTTGAGATGTTTGGATCTAAACCCCATTGAGCTATTGCCGTATGGTGACCATCAAGCCAACCCTAATCGTTCAAGGTGCTTCAGGTAATTTCTACNGATTACCTCAATAAACGTTTACAGCTACTATAGTCATTTACTACATTAACAATGTGTATACTGTAATTGCTGCAAATAAAGCACTCTGATAAAAGCAAAGTTTGAATCCAGGAGGCATAAAAAAAAAACCCCAACACTGAATTTATAACATTTATAGCCGCTGACTTACCAAAGGTTCCCCTGCTCTTTTGTGAATTCCAACCATGCGGATGGCATCAACAGGTGCAATCTGGTTGTTCATTGCTGAATTCATTTCTGGACTTGAGGGTGGGGAATCATAGCATTTAGATGCAACAATGTCATGAGCTTCTAGAAGACTCTGTAAGCACAAAAAAAGCAAGAATTACAATAGACCACACGCTTCAGTGGTGGAAAAAGCTGTAATTCTTCTTTCTGATTTTATATATATATATATATATATATATATATATATATATATATATATTACAGAAATTTTATATAACTTGCATGCATTCCAGATTATTGCAATATAGGGAATAAGTACTGTATTTTACAAACATACCTGGAAATGGGGTTCTTTAAGTATACCAACTAATTCTTCTACATTTTTATCTTCATTAACTAAAGGGCTAATATCTTCAAGGATTTCATGTACAAGCTCTACATTATTTTCGCCAACTGCTTCCAATTTAGTATCTTCAAGACGTTCATGTGCCTGAAAGTATACAAATACATTTATATTACAAACAAAAAAGAAAATCAAATCTTATTTAAAAATAAGACTGATCTGATCCNGTTTGTAGTTTTATCCTTACCCTTAATCAGCCCGTTTTTTATACACTGGGTGTAACTTTATATCTGCTCTCATGAAGAATGGCTCACCTACAGAACTGTTACATTGTTTTTTTGTCACTGTTGTTTATAACTTAACTCAAGGAATGAAATCTTCACTGATTAGCATAGTGTATTCTACAACCTGGGTCCTAATACAGCCCGTCTCAGCCTCTTACACTAATAAATAAGTGGTAAAATAATAATCTAACACACATTTGCATACCAAAATCAAAAGAATGCTATGATGTGATCCTTTGTATGTCAAAATAAATAGTGTTATGCTTGAAATGTGTATTGTTCAATTATNCTACCTATTTTATCTATCTGAACCGTCTGTGACATGTTCAGTTTTATTAATTTCATGGCTTGTTTATTGTAGTAGAAGAGCAAAACCCAACAAGTGTGTATGCTATGAATAGTAGCCATTGGGCTGGAAATTATGCTGCTAAAGTAGGAGCAAAATATAATTACATTTAAAATTCTACTTTTTTTTCTAATAACTGTGAATCAAGTTTTAGCAAATAGTGAAAGAAGAAGAAAAAAAGATGATCAAGAAGTGAGAAATGCCACTGGAGGATTCCAACGAAATATAAANGATTCTAGGCAGAGAGCAATTAGAGTGGCAGACATTGGTATGCATTACATCCCATAGGCTGACTGCTGGCTACATAGTGTTTTCTTTCATGTATATCCTTCCCACTGCACTTTATGTATCATTCTTCCATACATCAAGCTAAATTTGTATATAGTATTGTAATCCCATCAATGTGCAAATATCAAAAACCAAAAGCTGAATGTGCACCACGAAGAAAAAATATAAATGCGAATCTTTTGCTTTTCATAGCTATTTAGCAGGCAGTATGAGGAGCATATATTTCTCATGATTTTCTTCACTGTGCTGATAAATATAAATGAATGTTCCTAAAAGTAAATCAGCTTCCAGGCTGACTACATATTATGAACAATTTGGATTTTAACTCGTCTCAAAGGATTTTTACAGCTTATCTATTCTGTTGCTATGCCCATGTGTGTGCATATAGCTGCTGCAGATTGAGAGATATGTATATGTCTATCAGGATTAAAGAGTTGTAACCCCACCAAAGTTCTGTCATTTTCCACATTCACTCCAAATAACCACGTCAGCGAAAAGGTCATTGAGATTAACTGTAGTTGTGCATTATTTATTGTTTTCTCCAACAATAAAAGATTCGTCTCTGCCAATGTGTGACCCCAGACAACAACACACTGTAGACATAACAGGAGTCATATGTAACCATACCAACAGTCCACTAACTACATATTTCTGCCCAACAGCCATGGATGGTATATACAGAGAGCATTCTACTAAATATACCAAGTGCTCATAACGAAGGGTTGGACAAAAAGACAATATCTAAACTGAACTAAGGTAACATTTTAAACAATACAAATACCTTAGCAAGAGATCTTACAATAGGATTTTCCATAATTCCTTTGAGGAAAATGATATCGATTTCTTCTGCCCCTGTTGAG
>JABWIB010005885.1:19664-31269 GCA_016617825.1 Platyplectrum ornatum
AATGTTACACCCTCATTGTTTTAGCATTTCCTGTATTCATGTGACCAGAAGACATCCTGCTACCAGCACCACATTACTAAGAACAAGACAATTTAAGAACAGTGGACCAGGTTCAGACTTTAGGCACTATGAACTTACTTACCCACAACTTACTCACGAATNAGAAAAACCATATTGAATTGCAGGGGATTTAAATTTCATTAGTTGCAAACAGTATTAGAGTTGAGATATGATATTTCCTAGCCCAAGTCTAATAACAGTAACACTGGTCAGTATCTGTGTGAAAATTGCAAAAATAAAGTATTCTTCCTGCATGCAAACAATAACATTAATTTTACCTCCCCTGCAATTCAACATGGTTTTGCTCACTCTTGAGTGAGTAAATAGTGGTCCAATATTGTTTATATAAATTTTCTCATGGGGTTGTTGAATGTTCTAGTCTCCAACACACACACACACACACACACACAAAAACAAACACACACACATTTATTTATACTTACAGTATACACAATAGGACTGGATCCAGACTTACGTACAATGGAACTTACAAAGAGAAAGTGGGTATAACCATGCTGAATTGCAGAGAATGTAAATTTCATTAGTTGCAAACAGTATTAGTATGAGTTGAGAGATTTTGTTTCTGCCCAAGTCTAATAACAGTGTAACAGTAACCCTGGTCAGTATCTGTGTGCAACATGAANAAATAAAAAAAACGTATTTTCTTGCATGAAAACACTAACATTCATTTCTGCAATTCAACATGGATTGTGTAAGTTCAATAGTACGTAAGTCTGGATCCAGTCCATTACATGTTACCATATTTGGAATAGCACATTAAGCATATGTATGGGTACCTGTAAATGTTCCAGCCTATCCTTCAGCGATTCTAACATTCTTTCCATCTGAGGAGTGCCCGAGGGTGTGACCTCTGGGGGGTCCTCCATGGTGTTTGGAGGAGTACTTGTTTTGCGGTAAGAGTCATGGTCTGGTTGTTCCCGGTATTCCCGATGGGTGAGATGATGGTATTCATGATCTCTGACATGTCCATGGACATCTTCATACCCATGAGGGTGCTCTCTCTCATGGCTATGTTCCCGTTCATGCCCATGCTCTCTCTCATGTCCAAAGTCTCTTTCGTGCCTCTCCTCCCATTCATGGCCATGTTCTCTCTTGTGTCCATGCTCTCTCTCATGACCATGTTCTCTTTCATGCCCATGTTCTCTTTCATGACTTTCTTCCCACTCATGTCCATGTTCTCTCTTGTGTCCTTCTTCCCACTCATGGCCATGTTCCCTTTTGTGTCCGTGGTCTCTTTCATGACCTTCTTCCCACTCGTGTCCATGTTCTCTTTTGTGTCCATGCTCCCTTTCATGTCCGAAGAGTTCTTCGTGACCATGTTCCCTCTCTTGTCCGTGGTCTACAGAATGACTATGACTCTCTTCATGTCCCCGGCTGTGAGGGTATCCTTCACAACGGCTAAGTTTTACAGTCAGCTCTCGTATTGTCTCTCTTTGATCTAGGATTGTTTCCTTTTGGTGAACAACTGTCTCACGTAGATGTAGTATGGTTTCTTTGGCTTCTTCCTGCATGCCCACCCAGTGCCCCCCAACTCCCGCACTATGTCTCTGCATGTTTGGCTGGCAGTCCATATCTATAGGCATTGGGGTGCAGACAAATTTTGGAAGAGGATATTCACTCAAGCAAATGTGGACCATAAACGCAAATAACACCACAAAAAGTGGTAAAAGATCCATGATTTATCAATAAAATTCAACGTTGTGGAAGCTGGAGTCCCTTATTGACTGCCTCTTGTTCCTGCTATGCTCAAGCTGTCCTTCTTAGTTAACAAATGACATTCAAAGGATTTTAAAATCTGATCTGCTGTGTTTCTAATGTCACCTCCCTCTGTAATGTTCAAATCCTCTTCTGTTGTTATTCCACATCTCTCTTGTTTCAGCAACTAGGTCTGGAAGTGGCATTAGGTAGAATGTTCTTAAATCCCTGGGAGGCCCAACCTCCAATCCTGGTGTCCTACATGCAATGAGAGCAGATCAGCGACTTACTTAGTTAGCTAATGAACTCAGGAGGACTTTAAGGAGATGATGCCCTGGTAAACTATTCTTGCCCTGGAATCACTTTGTGACAGTCAGTATAAATCCACAAGCTATTACTATCCTGAGATTCTCTCTAATTGCAATCCTGAAAATCCATTCGGAATAAAAAGAGAATGCTTTTCTAAAGAGGACACAACATATAAGCACATCAAGTGCAACAGATAAGCAAGAAAGTGGTGTAATTATGACATCTCTCCTTAATAGGCAATAACCCCCTGTTTAAATATATCTCTTCTTNAATTCATAAAAACAACATTTGTCTAGATTTAGAATAAAAGAATAAAAATATATAATTAGCATGACTGTGGTGTACTGAATGGNAGGCATGGTCCAATTTTTCATAGCAAAACAGGTTAAAAATCCAATAACCTGGCAATCACATTGTTCAACATTCCTAAATGAACGAACTACCATTGGAACAATGATAGGGCTGTGTGTNTTTTTGGGAATCTTAAGGTACGGTTCTGAATGCATTAATTGACCCAAATCTTGTACTGAAGAGTGCATTGAGAAAATACAATCATAACTTGAATCACGCCCATAATCCATAAAAAAGTACTCCGGAAATGTTCTACATATATAATACCTCTTAACTTTTCCCTTATAAATACTGTATATACTCGAGTATATACAGTATATAGGCACCTAATTTCCCCTAAAAAACTGGGATAACTTATTGACTCGAGTATAAGCCTCCCCCTGTATATCTGTCTGTCACCCCTGTGAACGGCTCATATCACTGATGGATCATTGCCCCCATAGGACTGCATTGTCTCTGGTCTCCATGGGGCCGATTCAATCCCACACGAAGATGGAAAAAAGCGCGAAGTGCGTTTTTCCCCGTCTGTTACGGGACTGAACACTTGCTTCTTTCTATATGCAGCTCAATGAGCCATGAGCTAAAAAGCACANGTTTTTCTCTGTTACGCTGTTTGCGTAAGGGGAAAAATACCACACAAAGAGGGACTNAATCGGCCCCTATGTAACATCTCCATCTTCCCCTATATGTATCTATTGTCCACCTCTTTCCTGCATGTGCATATAAGGCATATAAGGCAATGTAAAGCTCCTGTGCCATGGTGTAACCCATAAATCACACTTTCTTGCGTGGCATAAGTGGCATTGGTCTGATCTGGCTTTAAAGGGACACCAGTTGCACTCTGAGTGACTGATCTGGCTTTAAAGGGACAGCAGTGGAGGGAATGAAGTTACATAGAGCCAGCTAATCAATGTGATCAGGAATCGGCTATGTGGACTGATAACAGTAACACAGACCTAGCAGCACATCCCTGCATCATCCAGGACAATGACTCGAATATAAGCCGAGGGGGCCCTTTCAGCGCAAATGTGCTGAAAATCTAGGCTCATACTCATGTATATACAGTAATATGAATACATTGCCAATGTATTTGATTTACAAACAATATATTTTGTTTCTCACCCTGAGCTTCATAAAATAGTTACACAAATAAGATTTACAATGGCTAGTTTTCTTATTTATTTTACTAGTTCCAGTTCCAGGATCCTACAGTTCATACATAGACATCCATAGCTTAGTGTTACTGTGGGAGTCACATAAAAAAATGCATAAAGTTTTTTTTTTTTCTTTTCATAAGGTACCAATAATCTGGTTTTCACATTGATGAGTAGAACATTCAGTTTTACAAGCCCCATCTAAATGATGTTATAAAAGCATCAAGTCGGTTCTGTATAGGTTGGTGTTTTTACTTGACATCGCAGAAGTAGATGAACTTTATTCATGTTGCTTGGCTGTTTATTCTTTGTACTCCACAGTGTAAAAGTATACACCACCGTCTAAAGTGCTCCCGAAAATTCAGATCCACCATGCCATCAGTTAGCCACAGCAAGCTGCATTTTATCCTCTTCATATATGTCAACATCTAATGTTTTCCGAAGTTTGAACCAGAATAATTCGTAGCCCTCAGGGTCCTCGGGCCAGCTAATGTATGTATTCTGCTTTATCAGCTTCCTTAATTTGTGGTAGGCAGAAAGTCTAAAAAAGAAATTGAACAACATAATGAGTTGTGAGGATATCTGACTGTGGGAATAAAGAGCCTATCATAACAAAAAAGACTTTGTCATCACACAAAGACTTCACTGGCTTTTTTTGCTAATGGCATTTCAAAAAGCCAACCATCATGAAATAGGATGTGGCAGCTTCCAAAACAAATGAGAAAGACATCTTTGCTGCACACACACACACACACACACACACACACACACACACACACACACGATGAGTTCATTAAAGTACATTCTTCTGGAACAAGGTTATTGGAAAACATCCATTTATTGACTTTCACTTCTGTTGGATTTCCAAAAGAGATGTCAAACACATTTTCTATTTACATAAATAAAGCAGATGTCCTCCAGGAATGGTGCTAGGTGTCTCCATCAACAGGGCCGCCATCTAGGGGGNACAGCCGGGGCCGGCCACCCCACCGCCCGGCAGGGGCTTGGCGCCCTACAGGCCCCTGCAGCACCCTTCCTGAACTCACTTAGATCATTGGGTCTAAGTGAGTTAAAATAGGCCTGACAGCCTCCCACGCTGACGTTTTGAGTGAGTTCATAACGTCATGATGTCCTGGCATCACGTGGGGGGACTTTGTAAATCCCAGGACCAGGTGATAATTGCGGCGGCCCTGTATGTTAATATATATATATATAAAAAAATCTATGGGGTTAGTTGATATGGTTTTACATCCACTTTTTCTTTTTCTATATTTCTATATTTTTATTTGCACTCTTCTCAGGGTTGTCAACTTTTGCAAATAATTATCAGCGAGATTGTGGTAGCAGTTATCAAGGCGCTATAAAGGGGTGTGTCATTTGAATAGCTCCACCCATGGGCGTTGTGGTTGTGTCTAGCACTACCAGGAATGCTTTTTTTTACAATACAAATGGCAGCATCAGTATTTATTGTTTGTTATACTGTAACTGTAATACTCTAAGGCAGTGGTTCCCAAACATTCTCAGTTGAGGCACCCTTAGGGTCTCCATAATTTAGGTAAATACAGAAATACTTCAGGTTGATATAAAATCTTGTGTTACTCCTATACAAGATGTAAAATTGTGTTTCTTAGTAATGCAAGCAATGTTGCACCATATCAGAAAAAACATCCTACNGCACCGCAATGAGAGCGTCNTGGCACACCAGGGAGCCACGGCACACAGTTTGGGAANCACTGGTCTAGGGCACAGTTTCTGTAATTTGTCATCGTACCCCATGCATTATATTGATGTACCTGAACATGTGCCATTGTAGAATTTATAAATAGTCCCAACAACTGACAGTCCTCCGTGCNCTTTATATGCCTCAATTTAGAGCTTCCAGCCCTTTCTCTAGTGCCAAAGCAACCCCAGATAATTATGTGACTAGTCTGCGGGAAAGATACCAGTATCATTTGTATCCTCTCCATTTTCTTGCAAGTCACACTTGCACACTGAATGTACTTACATGTAATCCAATTGTTTCTGTCTATTCAAAAATATGGTCTAAGAATCCTATACGTGAAATGTCCACATGCATTGAAAGGATAATACCTGGCTCACTGGGGTTTATTTAACAGGCTATTTCTTTTGATTATGGCTTTATGATTTCCATAATTTATAAAAGACACAGCACCAGAGAATCAATGATTTCTCAGATGTTGGGTTCTGCTACACTAAGCTCTGTCACTCTTATACATTATGATGGGTATATTTATTTGGAATACATTAAGCAGAAAAAGAAAGCTTTTCACTTTTTCAAAATGTCCAATATGAGGATCAAGTTTGTATACAGAGGGTAAGATGTCCTTAGCCAGAATATTATTGCCCCCGTTCCAAAAACACACCGAGAGATATTGACAGACTCCATTATGGCACTGCACTCTGAAAATGATGTCCCAATTGTACCCCTGTCACTGTACCTGACTAGCCCCCACCCCTCTATCTGCCTAATAANAAATACAAGACAGCCGATGCTGTTCATCCTGCAGTACTGTTTCCATGTTTAGTAGAAGACATTATTCAGTGAAGAGCACAGCAAAATGATTGCCCTAAACAAAGAATATACTGAAAAATATGTAGCTGGTGGGACATGGCTATGAGGCAATGAAAGATACCTGCTGAGGCAATAGGAGATATATGAGGCAGGCAAAGAGAGATATGAGGAAGACAGTAAGAAAGGTATGAAATATTATTGCGGCAATGAAAGTAATATGAAGGAGGAAATGTAAAATTATGACAGAGATATGAAATATTACAGAGGCAATGGAAATTATATGAACGAGGCAATGTGAAAATATAAAAAATATATAAAGTATTAGAGGCAATGAAAGAAATTTAAAGAAGGCAATGTCAAATTATGAGAGACATATNTATAAGCCAGATAATGAGAGAGATATAAAAAGGCAATGAGAAAGATATGACAGATACTAGGCTGGCAATGCGAGATTTACTGATCTAAAGGATGCAACAAGAGATATATATGACGGATAAGAGGGATGCAAGCTGTGCACAGTGTGTACGCAAAGTGGGAGTGGGTAGTATTTAGATAGTACAGATAGGGTTAGCTATTCGGCGACCACTCCTCTACTACAGGAATCTGGCCACAGCTGCAGAGGTCTGGTATTGGTGCAATGAGAAAGATATTAGGAGGAAAGAAATTAAATAATGTTTGTATGTGAATGCACAGTAAATTTTATATTTTTTTCAGTTACAAATATATATATATATTTGTAACCAAATTAGTAAATTACTCAGAATTTAATTAAGTTAAATGCAATTGTTTTTAGAACTNGTCTCTTGAACAATTTAGTGCACAGTATAGGGATGTGCAATATCTCACTAAAACAATTTAATNAATGTTGTGTAANGTTACANTTAGAGCTGTATATTTNACTATAAAAATGTATTTATATTTTATAGTGCCTTTAATAATCTAGAGCTGACAGTCACACAACTGTGCAACTATCCCCATCTACAGGCCTTTTTATGGTATTGAACATTTTACACTATGCCCAGATTCTCCTTCATATGTAATGTTTATTCGGTTATCATTTTATCATTTGCCTCTTTCAATTCAGCACATCCAAAGATTCACCTTTCANTGGAGATACCTGCAGGTTTTAGCTCTTATTAATTTTTATATTGTAGTACTAGGGCATAGTGTTTTATGACCTTTTATGAATAGAGTGGTTTATTAAATAGTATTAATAGTTTATGGGTATTTAATATATTCAACCAATGTGAATAGCTTTAGTTTTTTTTTTCATTTATCTAGTGAATAATCTAGTGGTTTACTTTTTTCTTTTACTAGCTATGGAACAGAATGCATGGCTAGAAATGGAAAATGACACAGTTCATGTAAGCACAGTATTATAAAGAGGGTCTGCCTGTCCCCTGCTGGAAAGTATCTGCAGGTGTGGAACATATTTTTTGCATAGGCTTTTAGTGCAAATTAAGTTTTTTATTGCATGCTGGGAAATNCTGTCTGTCCTTGCACATAGCACACAACTACTAAGAAGTTTTGTTCTTGAACAAGCAATTTAGAGTTATGTAACCCATCATCTTGCAAAATTTCAAGTNTGATGTATATAACAGTTTCGCCAAACTGAGAGATTGAGTGACAAGTTTCCAGGAGTCGTTCAACCTGTCTCTCCCTTTACCAACACAATACACACATATATATACATTCTGATTTCGATNTCTTTAGCTACAATCAATACTCTGCTAACATTGACCTCCACAGTTTGACTATTGGTAGCACTTGCCCTGAAAGTCTCTATCTCCTTACAAGTTTTCATTAGTACATATTCTTTTAAAAAATAGGATTCCTTTACCTCTATTATAGATTATAGTTAAAGATGAAGTCAAGCTATGGAAATTGTAGATAAATGATATAATTTAACTTAACTTACTTGAAATCTGGGATGTCTTCCAAAAAGACCACAATCAAAACATCTTCCTTCTGGTAAAAGACCCTAGAACATGCCATTTGAACCTCCAGTCTACACCACTGGTTTTCCAGGTAATTCCTGCTGACCACACACAAAGTCTTGCGACTGTTGCTAATGGAATCCTGTATGTTATCAATAATGTACTTTCCGGGAAGGAAATCTCTCTCTTTGATGCAAAGTTTATATTTGCGTGGACCATCGTTTTCCAAATGGGTCAATAGTTCATTTACAACCCAGTCTTCATCCTGTGGGCAGTAAGAGATGTACGCGTCATATTTGTAAAATCTCTCCTCTTTCTGGAGCTTCCACTGAAACCAAACTCGAAGCATGTAGTAGAAGTAAAGCAAAGACCACTTCAGTTTAACTGTCACAAGACTTACTACCAGTAAAAGGGATGTTAGAATACANGTTCCAATAAAATAGGGCTTTCCACTGTCAGCCACGCAAAAAGTAAGATCTTGACTGATGAAATTAATCTCACGTGCCTCTCTGTCGATACAGCAGTATGATTTTATAAAGGGTACCTGTACCTGGGTGTTTAATTCAGACCAGTTCTTGAACCAATAATTTTCACAGTAACAGGAGAGGGGATTCATAGAAACATCAAAGTATTTTAAGTTGGTTAAGGGTTTCAAAAGGTTTTCACTAATATTCCTTAATTTATTTTTTTTTATTGACAATTTTTCCAGCAACGTGATATTAGAAAATATATTTTCTGGAAGATCTCTGATGTCATTGTTATCCAGGGTAAGATGATGTAGTAATTCCACTGTGGAAAGCAAAGATGACCACTGTTTGGTGTTTGACATATCCAGTTCTGTCAAGTTGGTTAAAAGGGAGAGAGACACATTTTTAAAGGAGGAGCTTGAAATACCTTGAACATACAGCTTCTTAAGTGATCGCAGGCCTTCAAACAATGTTTCAGCAACAGAGTCATCATAACGATTCATTTGACAGCTTATGTCCAAGGTTTCTAAAAGCTCAAGAGATATAAATGGACTCCGAGAGTCCCGTTGATTGAAACTCAACAGGTTTCCACTTATATTCAAATTTGTAAGTGTTTTTAACCCTTTAAATATATTATCTGAAATTTTATACATAATGTTATTGGCTAAAGAAAGACTCTTCAGTGACTTAAGCCCTTGTAGGCTATGCTTCTTCAATGTCTGAATTTTATTATTTGATAATACCAGTGTTTCAAGTTTTACCAGTTGTGAAAATGATCTGTCTTTAATTAATGATATACTATTTTCTTGGAGATNCAGGAACCTTAGATTCCATACGTGAATAAAGCTGTCCTTTGTTACAACTGATATTTTGCAACTTCTTAGAATAAGGTGGGTTAATTTATGTAAGTTCGAAAATGCATTTTGGTTGATGTGAGTTATATGATTTTTACTTAGGTCCAAGTACCGGAGATTACTTAAAGGACTAAATAAATTGTTCTCCAAGTTATTTAGAGTGTTTCTCTCCAGTACCAAAGTACGGAGTTCTTGAAGACCAGCCCAAGCACTTCCATTAATGTTGGTTATTTTACATTTGTCAAGATATAAGACATCAAGGTACTTAAACGTCTGAAGATCTTTGTCTGATAATCTCCCTAAGGAACTTAATGAAAGAATAAGAGATGTAAGGTTAGTACATTTTCCAATTATGTGTAGATTAGAGCTCTTAATCTTGGAATGCTTGATGTCCAACACCTTTAGATTTGGTAAAGATTGGAAAACCTGGCAAGCAATGGACAACAATTGATCGTTGAGTGCTGGCCTCATGCTGGACCAATGAAGTTCTCTAAGATTGGGTAGCTCAATTCCCAGAAGTGAGGAGATATTTAAAGGGTTTGTATCAAAGGTAATTTGCTCCAAGTTGGGAGTATTTGCAAAGGAGGTAACATTTACTGAAGTCATGTCATTTTTTATCACTCCGAGATTGGTCAGATTCGGCATATAGACATAACTCAGGTCTAAATCCGAAATTGAATTATAGCTCAGGTCTAATAAATTTAGTGAAGGAAGAGTCTTTAAATTAAGATTATTTAGNAGGTCAGAGAATGAGTTATGGCTTAGGTTAAGTTTGGATAACTCACTTATGTCTTTTATAGCTTCCATCACTATACTAAAATTTGAAAAGTCATTCAGAGACATATCAAGTTCTTGTAAAACATGTAAAGGGTTTAAGACAATACTGTCTATTGTGCTTAGTTTATTATGAGCAAGGTTAAGAATTCTCAGATTCCTTAGATCATTCATGTCTAAATTGTCCAAAGACTGTATTAAATTATAACTGAGGTTCAGAAACTGAAGATTGATTAGGTTGTTGAAAGCCCCTGGTTGAATATTGGAGATCAAATTTCTACTGAGCTGAAGCTCTACAAGCATTGGCATGTGAGAGAAGGCGCGATGTTCCACCAGGACAATGTCATTGTGCGATACATTTAACCACTGTGTTGTATTTGGAAGATACTGAATTGCTTCTGCTAAGTTCACAATCCCTTGANCCATACAGTTTGCATATCTCAAGTTCTCGTATGTCAAAAAACACTTAGCAAATCCAAACGCATCTGCTTGAGGAGTAGTATGCAGGGTTATTGTCAGCAGGGTAACAAATTTGATTGAGTTGCTGTTCATGTTCAAGAATGTAGAATTTCATGAAATAGTAGACAATTAATTATTCAGGTCTGAAAAATGAACAAAGTTAATTTATAATCAAATCCCACATCAATTTTTATTAAGCAGCAATCATTACAGAACTATAAAAAAAAACGTTAGTCTCTTTCTCTTTAATGGAAAGATTCAAACATATTNGTGTAGGGCAGGCATAGGCAACCTTTGACACTTTGACACTCCAGGCTTTGCCACAGGAGTATGCAGGGACTTTCTCCAGGAGATGACACCTACTATTTTTNAGTACAGAGAGTGTTATACTTGTTATACTCTGAACATACAGGAGGTTAAGAGTTTAACCCCAAGCCCATTTTACAGTCCCACAATGTGGGGATGGTGGGGATGGACTTTGATACAGGCAAAAGTACAAAAGCTGGAATGCCTGGACNCCAGAGACAAGAGGAGCACTTCAACCATCTGGAAATGAAACTCAGGGAGACAAGAACACAAAGATGCTGGAAACGGATAAAGGAATTAGCATCTGAATTAATAAACACTATAACAGGAGGAGACTGGAGATACAGATAACATGAGAAACGGAGGAANCAGGGAGCAATGGTCAGACATGACAGTCTAATGACAGAAAGAAAATTGGGCAAACAACTGGTAACGACTGCAAAAGCCAACACATTACCGGCACCAGGTACACAACATGGAAACTATTTTATAGAGAGATAGATAGATAGATAGATAGATAGATAGATAGATAGATGTTAGATGGCTCTAGTGTCCAGCAGTGGTATAACCACACTGTTTACATGATTGCGCTGTAATCTGCACTTCCTATACAGTTCCCTTATGTAAAACATCGAAGTATAGAAAAATGTATAGACTGCTTTCTTACCATAGGCAGCAGACTGTT
>JABWIB010005886.1:5737-17740 GCA_016617825.1 Platyplectrum ornatum
TGAGCGCATGCACTTCATTTAAACAGAACCATGAAGTGCTGTACTGTGAGCGGAAAGAAGATTCAGGTAAAACTATTAAGGCCATGTATGGTTTTCCCTGTACAGATCCACATCTTTGGTATAGCTTGATCTTTAATATAAAAATGAAAATTTACCTGTCTACTGTATTGACTAGTAATGTCACAAAGGCCACATTACCTGATAAACGTCCTCTTGTCATAAACTCTTTGTATAAAACATATTTTATAAGGATTACATTTTCATGCGTTGATTAATTAATACTGAAATTGAAATGTACACAGGTCTTCAAAAGCAGCCCTGATCCGTCTATACAATATATAATATAATTTTGTATTTGAAAAATAAACCTCTCCCTCTGATATAACACAATTTAAAAATATCTGTTTACACAAATAACAAACAAGTGATTTGCATGGTTTGCTTTGATTGTCACAAAAGGAGTATTCATCACACTCATGCTGTCAACTCAACACAGGTCAGAAAGTTTTTGGGGGGGTTTTCTTTTTGGTACTTGCAATAGGATACTTTCAGACTTAGTCGATTATTTGTTTTGAGTCTTTATATTGGACTAATGGGTCACGAGTTCAGTATGTTTAGATTCCTTTTAAAGCTGCTTAAGGATATCACAATATTACAAGTCCTCTTATGTGAGAATGGCTGAAAGTCTGCATAAAGGTGCATTGCAAAGGGAGGAAAAAGACAGATGTTATACACGTGTATATATATATATATATATATATATACCATTCCAAAAATGCCTAGTAATAGAAATTCAAAGTGCTTAAGGAAAAATACACAAAAGAGCTTATAAAACACATCTGTCAACACAGACAGAGAAGACCAGCAAAGACGTTTTGAGCATTAGATGTAAAACAATGAAGCTGGCCCATTGAGCTGAGTTATACCTAGTACTAGAAGTGTTCATCTAATATTTTGCTTATTGTATCGGGAATGATACAGGAATTAGATTCCTCGCACACGTTTTCTAAACGACACAGGGGATTTTGTACACAATCCAAAATGAGTCTGGAGGCATTGTCCGTGTAATAAATGTCAAAGCACCCAGAGGAGCTTCTTGATACTTCTAACCTTCCTTGAATGACAAATACTTATAGCCAAAGTGACATTTTAAAACATCCTCTACAAAATATTTGCCCAATACTGCAATCCTTATGCTTCAGACAGCTGTGTATACATTAGCACAAGTCATTGTGTTCTTTGGCATTACACAAACATACAATGTCGGACTGGCCACCAGAGAACAGGAGAATCCTCCGGTGAGCCCCAAGACTTAGCATTATTTCTTTATAACTGAGGGCAGGCCCCAAGAATGATTTCCTCTGGTGGGCTCAAGGTACCCCAGTCCGACACTGCAAACATACAACACACTTTGGCACATATTTTCCTGGAGGCTATCTGTGTTCCAGTCATTTCCACCACCCGGACTTTCGGTGGGAAGAGCACTTTCTTCTAGCGAGAGCTGAATTTGTGGTCAGTATGCTCTGTGACGGCTCAGACACATGCCCTTTACATTTAACCACCAAACTACACAGTCGTNTCACTCTTCCAGAGGCCCGTCTTCATCGCTGCAGCACTCTCGGCACTTGCAAGATTGATGTCGTATTTGCTACCCTTTATTACACCATTCTGGTTGCCTGNATTGAGTGGATAGGATCTACGTTTGGTCTCCCTTTCCATGCTGTTGGCTTGTTTAAGATTGTCCCTGCTGGCACTTTTCCTCTGCGCTCGGGCAAAGTCCTGGGCTTGGTGCCCACTGCTGTCACTCCCTTCAGAATGNGTAAGTGCTCCCTCTGGGTCCCTAGCAGCCACCCCTGTCCTGCCATTGTTCAAAGGGCTGCTTTTGCTATGGTAGCTTTCAGAGTGGCTGTTGTGGACACTGCCACTTTCACTGGAGGGTAGGTCAGAAGAGGGCCCGCGAAGCACCTTTAATCTATGATGCTTGCCCTCCCGGTACTGCTTAGTTCTGCCTTTATGGTTTCTCCGACCATGCAGGTTGTTCATATAGCGACTTGGAGCAGTCACATATTTGTTGTTGGTAGGTTCACTCTCTTCACAGCTAGGTGGCTTAGGTGGGCAGTTTTCTGCTTGACTCTGGGCCACCTGTAGATTGGTGATTTTGCAGGGTCCTGTATTGGAGTTACTGCTGTTGCTTGGCGATGATGACGACTTTACAGAATTTTCAACCTCAGGATTACATCCAGCATAGACCTGAGGCGAGTCCTCCACAGGGGAACTGGTATGCACATATGCTTGACTTGGCAGAGACTCNGTGTATGATGGGCAACAAGCAAACCAAGAGCGCTTAACATCTTGGCGTCGAACACAGTGATGGATAAAAATGTAGAGACCCAGAGCCACTGCTGTTACCCCATAGAGGCAACTGAATATTACATTTAAATACCACTCCTGTGACACGGCAAAGGCACCAAAAATCCAGAGGACAATATACAGAACATGAACAATCACCAAAGACCAGAACTGCACCTCTAGAGAGTAGACCATATCTACATCTGCTGGTGCTGCTGAGTTAATGGTGACTGATATGGATGTTGAATCGCTCAGGAGATGACTTATTCCACCATGTGATGTGTTTGGGTCATTGGCCTCTGCAAGTTCCTTTTGCTCAGTAGGTTGTCGCTTCAAATTTATTCCAGCGCACAGTAGATATATCCAAGTGACTAGAAGAATAAGGCCTGCCGGAACGTAGAAAGCTCCAAGACTTGGTCTCCATACCAGACAGCAGCTGTGGAANACATAATATGTACATTAATGTATATTGGGAGATCAGCGTAACTTATACAGTGACTGACACTCATTGNAGGATACTTACTTGGGGCTATTGTCCCTATAGTTGTTGATGTTCACCGCAGCAGTGATCCCACATATGATTAAAGGAATTCCTCCAGCTATTAAATAAAATCTGTAAAATACAGACAAATAATAAGAACACTTATAAGGATAGAATATGGTGACATCACTTGTATCAAAAGGTCATTTCAGTCAATGGACCGAATCCAGACTTACATAGTTTAAGTCATCTACGTAAGAAACTTGCATGGATCACTTAAACTGCAACATGTGCACTGTAGATATGGATANACATGTTAAGTAACATGGTGGGCGGAGGTGTGACCTGCTATGTATGGAAGCAGATNATTGCTGTCATTTTAAGGTAGGGTTCTGGAAATCGACATGTTACTGGAAGTGTCCAGAAGCCCATAAGAGATAGGTTAGGGAGAGGGGAGCACACTACCCTCGCTCACAAATTTNCATGCAGGTTTGGATCCAGTCCAATGCTGTTCAGCTAAAGTCCAACATGTATGGACAAAATANATGTTCCTTCCTCTACACATGAAGAAACATCCTTCATAATGTTAACTTTTCACCCCCATAATCCCATTTTAAGAATAACAACCCAGAAAAACATACCTCATTTAGCTTTTTCTCAACACAATCAGTCCACTACATTGTCTGCAAAATGTACTTTTTAAGCAAGATTATCCTGTCATAATCTGAACTCTAAACTGAGTTCCAGCACACAAATTATTATAGTAAGAAACACATGAATGGAGTATGAGAATAAGATCACCAGAAAATGGTAAGGTAACAGAGCATTTATAGAACTATAGCTTGTGGAAACATTGTCCGTCTGTATTCCCAATAAGTGCACCGGGTAGCAAGCTTCCACATGTTACCTGAGCATAGGTCTATGGGGAGGNTGGACAGCTTCTCCTTCTTGCTGTGGTTGGGGTTTGTGAGTTAATTCCTTGTAGATGACTCTGGCCTTCAGGCCCATCCAGAGAAGGGTAGACAAGGAAGAATAGTGTAGGATGATGCTGACCTGAGAAGAGAACACGAACACAATCAGGATAAGTCCATAAGAGCTCAGTATTTAGAAAGATTTGTGGAGAGATGTGTAATAATTATTCGGGCTCGAAGTGGGGGTGTATTCCATACCTTTATGGTTTCTACGGCACTTCTCCCAACTATGTAATTGAAAAACGACAAATCTCCATTGACTTCTATTATATTCTGTGTTTCCATACCACCACTTCTAAATGTCCATACTACTTCATATACTTATAAATTTCCACCTCGACCACTGCTGTATGCTTTATACCATAACATCACTGACACAACCTTGAATGGATCAACCTATCCAAGTCTGGAGAGCTGTCGCTCACTCACTGTAGCCAAGTCCTCATCCCCTAACCTGGCAGCCTATTACAGTAGTGTGACACAAAATAAACCTTTGTCCTTTCCTGTACAATACTTAGACACACTTACAGCTTGACACACAATGAGGTATTCAGTAAGAGTGATTCCTCCAGCAAATACAGCTGACGTCATGGCAATGTGAAAACAGAGATTAAGCAGCATGTGCCAGCCCTTCCGGGGNATCTGTATAGAACTGGGTGAGGAACAGACATGGTAAATATATATAAATATATAGACAGTCCTAACTCTCGCAGTAATGATTCTAATTTATATCAATATAANTTCAACAATCAATATATAGATTATATTGTAACTTTATTCAGTATAATAAGTATTTTATATATGATGCAGTATATAATTATAAATAATATGCACGTCCTCTATATTAACCTTATACAGTACGATGTTGCCTGTGAACACCTACCTGTGGTTTACAATGTATGTGATAATAGTGGTGAAGAGGCAGAGCAGAAGGATGGCCGTACAGGAGTAGATGATCGGGTGAAGGACCTCGGTACCATTCTGACCGGACAGTGGGAATGTGCTCAACTCCTGCCAGGAAGAATCCAATCATTTTCACAGGAATTATTACTTTATATTCAGATANTGAAAATGATCGAACCAGCAAATCCTGAGAGAAATAGACTGCATGCTATTCTTATGAAAAAGACATACATATTTNCATGAACTGCCTCTTTACCTAAACGAATGTCTTATAATATGCTGACATTTGTAAGCGGACCAGATTGAAACTTTATGTATTATTGACTTACGACTTACTAATGTGTGGGTAAAACCGTGTTGAATTGCAGGGGGGGGGGGTGTAAAATAAATGTCAGTGTGTGCATGCAGGGAGAATACTTTATTGTTGCATGTTGCACACAGATACTGACCAGTGTTACTGTTACACTGTTATTAGACTTGGGCTGGAAACATCATCTCTCAACTCGTGAGTTAATTAATAGTACATAAGTCTGGATGTGGTCCAGTGTGAAGGCAATTAGACTTTACGCTTTTTCGCTACTTCAATTCTGAGCATAATTCATTCATATATTAACGTCCACTAAACAGTAAAAACTTGTAGCTATCTCTATAAAAATCCATACTTGGAATCTATACTGCAGTATAAGCTTTGACATGGGGATAGGAGATAGAGAAATAAAATAAAAAAATAAAATGAGTTACTAGTTAGACGTATTAGTGGGAAAACTATCTCACTTACCGTCAGGATGGCAGAATTGCTGAGCTGTAGGCATTGCATGCTAGTTATATTGGGCTCCTCTGATAAGAGCTGACAGCCCTCTGAGCTCCATCCTCCATAGCCCTCCAGGGCTTTGAAGTTCCACTGAGCTGGNAGAGGATTGGTTCCTTTCACCAGGTGCCGGAAAGCTATTTTGATAGGATCAGTGAGGTTACTAATGCCACAACCTCCTGTCAAAAGATAAAGGAAATGAAATCAGGCAGACCGTTCTCTATTATTAATTCAAATCTTGTATTTCATACATACAATAAAAATGCATTCTCAGAAGTGCAAATGCTATTACAAACAGAGGAGGCAACNAGTTCATGGGTTGATAATATTTATTAAAATCTTTGATGTATGAAGGTCCAGGTGGGCGAATCAGTCATCAAGAGAACCATGCTNCCTCACCAAGAAGCAATAAATACTTAGGGGACATAGTAATGAAGTGTGAGGCAGGAAGTAAGGCAGGATTCCAGCCNTTACGGCAGTACATTGATTTTCAAGCAATAATCAGCAACGTTGCGTAGTAGTGTTCTAATCACACTTTGGACTTCATTGTATCTCCCTCACTGAGGCCTAGTATAGGCTGTAGTCTAATAAATATTGTCTGAGATCATAGTATGGCTTCCTCAACTGCGTGTGGGCCCCAGGTGCACTTTCATCTGTAGAGCCTTGAATCCTGCAAAGTTCTCTGAATGTTCTAAAGCCTTGTATTTATGGGCCTCATACATAATCGACTATTCAACTGGTCCAACTGTTCACTTCCAAATTGGCCACTAAAGCATCAATGTGAAGCCAAACACTTAAGCTCCAGCTGTAGGATTAAGCTGCTTGGCCTAAAATAAGACACCATAGACTGGAGGAGAAGAATGTAATAGTACACAGTATTGAAAAAAGAAATCACTTGATACTTTAAAGACTTTTTGCTCTCTCGTGACTTCAGAGAATGGTTTACACACCACAGATGAAGAANGCTGACTGGTTTGTTTCTATTTAATCAGCAACTTACGTGTTCCAACGTATATGACAGGGGTAGAGACACTGCGTCTTTTTCCATCTTCAGCTAATCGCGAGGAGTTTCCTACACTCCTGAACAGCTTCCCATTCCTGAAGGCCAGGACCTGTAGCTTGCAGGTTTGAGAGGAAGAGGAGGCAAAGAGGCTCTGAGGAAGGTGGGCCGAGGCCAAGGCAAGGCTGTTCTGAAAGGGTCACAGAAAATATAATGAGTGCAAAAAAAACAACATCTATGTATAGGAAAACCAAAAACTATGACNGATCAGTACTATGAATGCATGNGGCTTGATGACACNAAGTCCACCCATTAGATAGAAATTGTATGGGTTTTCNGGTAATGGGCTTTGAGTNTGATTTGCATAAATCATGCCCTCCACCCCACCCGCCATACTGCCAACTTTTAGGAACAAACTAAAAGTTGTCAACCCTAAGATACCCATAATATTTTATCTACAGAGACATGGAAACAAAAGATGGACAATGAACCCTCTCTGACCAAATAAATGACCAAACAAAGGTAACATGATGGGCAGATCAGTACTTTTCCATTTACACATTTTTCTACCTTCTTGCATTTGCCCAATTATGTATATAAAGATAAAAGCTGTATGGAACATTACAGTATAACCATTGTAGCAAATACCTTGACATGGAAGTTGGACAGGGAGACATTGGTTTGTCCCGTGGTGCAGCGGAATTTAAGCCGCTGATCATTATGTGTGCTGATCTCTTGTTCTTTCCGGTCTTTATCTCGCCCCCCATTTTTCCTTTGGTAGGCTGTGCAACTTAGACCAACAAAACTGTTGGGTTTGATGAGAAAAGCCTCCAGGGCAATGTTCCTTGTGCTCTGCAACAATACATAAGTCATGAGACAGCAAATAATACACAGTATCACAGGACTGAGTATTTGTAGAGAAAGCAGAAGGGTTATATCCGATAATCATTCATTTCTATAACTGTATGGAACGTAAGTAAGATTTCTTATGCTTATGGTGGTGGATTCTCTATCTAGCTGAATATAATATTAGTTGTGTGTGCAACAGAAATATTGCTCATTATATATATTGTGTTTTTATATGTTCATTATATGTTATTCACCTCGACATAAACACATAAATAAAAAAATAATAGTAGTTAATGATTACGTCCCAACAATAGCATTTATTCCTACCACAGAGAGGTCCTGAGAGTTGCTGCTAAGCGTCAGAATTGCAATTTTTTCCACTGTTTGGACAATACTGCTGCAAGCTTTATCTTCCACCTGAGCCATCCACAAAATATGATCATCAACCATCATCATGTTACTGGCCATCTCCAACATTATGCCTGCCAGCTGAAAAAAACAACAGTGTCCTCAGTACAACTGGTTCATGCACATTACAGCCTGAGCTTCATAGGCTGGATGAGTGTTTTCATTTCCAGGCGAAGGTCTAACTTACATCTTTTACATGTTCCTCCAAAGCAACAAATTTCTCCATCATCTGAGCTACGTAGATGACATCCATCATGTCGGAAAAGTTGGCCGCTTCCGCGGTGTACATCCGCAGCTGGTGTGCCAGTGTCAGTACATTAGATCCATTGATTGGCATCTGAAAATAATAACCATCCAACAGGTTAAAAAACTCAAGCATACGTAAAAGACCAATGGCTATATACGANAGAAGCTTTAGAAGAGCACAAGCCATAAAACAAATGGATATATGTTTATTTTTCTAATCCAATAAAGAAAACTATTTGGTTTACACCCAACTTTCATACTTCAGGAGGTGAGGTTTGCAGAGAAATATCTGTGAGGTCACATGTGGACCGTGATCCCCAGCAGATGTCATTCCCAGCATTAAGTAATCTTCTGTACATACGTTTGTTATTACAGGATGGGAGATTTATAAGCACATCTAACATGTGCTGGCCTAAAATAGAAAGGAATCTCGCAATAACNATCACATTTATTTAAAGAATTTTGCTTCTTATTTCTAACAAGTCAAAAGATTGGAAGGAACCAGACGTAACATAAGGATCTCTAGATGTGAGAGTTTATCTGGGCCCCAGCCATTTACTTTAGCCTGTCCCTCTGTATTCCTGGCTTTCAAAGGATTTCTTTACCCTGAACATACTACAGCTCTCCTATGTAACCTCCAGATATATGAACTGGTGGCTCCTAATANTGTAATGGTTGACCTTGCCTTGATTGCCTTCAATACCATCTGGATCTAATTCATCTTACAAGTTTACAAGACATTTTGGGTTCTTCCAGCCCTAAGCAACTACATTAAACTATAATNAAATAATCATACACATGGGATAATACATAATGATGTCAGATGTCCTTAATATTCAAGACTATATAACAGATTATAAAGGGAGGATTTTTTTTCTCACCAGCACAAAGGTAAACAGGACCCGGGTGATATCATTGGTGTACAGACAATTGGAATAATCTCCTTCCTCCCAATGTCCTGATCGATCACAGCGTCGAGAAGCCTTTTTTTCCTCCCCAATTCCATTTAGTGAGATAGACGTGAAGGGGTACTGTAAGCAGGGCTGGTATGAAGTAATGCCAGCCAATGTGCGTGGCCATCTGCAGACACATCATGTATAGAAAAATGATCATTTAAGAATGTGCTTTAAAAAGGTACAGTTTATATTCCAGAACCATGCATCAGAATCAGTGTAACATTGTAAACCTGGTAGGCTTGGCAGGTGGGTACTACTACGCTTATATGNGCAATGTACCAGCAATACATACCAGTGTTATGACCATATGCATTGTAATACAGGAAAGTGGCTTATGTGTTTCAGAAGTAAGTTTCCTGTAGTACACAGAGGCAACTATCCTGTAATACAATGCTTCTGCGCACCAGTCCCATTCACAGAGGCTTCATGCCTGATAACAAACTGTCACAGGGATGGGTGTCATACAAGTAATTTNGGGGAGTTNTCCCTAAATTTCTCCCTAAATACAAATACACCTTAAGTTGCATATACATTTAAATCTAGAACAGACATAGGCAACCTTTGGCGCTTGATGCATTGTGAAACTACAACCTTGCAAAGCATGATTAATGTCCTGCAGTGGTGAACCATTATCTGATTACTGTAAATGCTGTGATAAATGGAGCCACCACAGTGGAGCCTGAGGAGGGAAGGTGCACTACTATGGAAGTATATGGCGCCCTATTATTAACAGTGTATAAAAGAATTATGCCTCTGAAAAAACACAAATATTGGCAAACATGTATTTATGCATTTGACATCGCAAGCGTTATGACTTTTCCAGTTTTGCACTGCAAATGCTCAATGGTTGGGTATATCTTTTCTTTTGTTCCATCTTATAAAGTGCACCTGTAAGGCCAGCGCATTGAATATCTGCTAGAAAAGTCTGGCAGCGTCTTAGGTTTGAGATGGAAAACTCTGATCAAAAGTACTGGCGTCTGATCTTTGCAGGATGTTACTNATTTCAAACCGATCGTTTCCCTTGCAAAGTCCAGGCAATTAATACATAGAGATCTGGAGGGTCTGGAAAAAATCAAAGTTNAAATGTAAACTTGCCAAACTGCACTGAGGTGTTCAAGACGGCTTTGGCCAGCAGGGGGCCTGACATGGGACAGACTACGTTACTGAGACAAGCTGTACGAAAGTAANCAGAACCTCTAGCACCACCTATTGGAGGTAGCGTTCCTCTAGTCACATCTGACCCACTAAGGAGCCTTACTGGGAATGAATTCCAGGCCAGTAACCAACCACTTCATTAAGGTAGATTTACCCATCTGCAGACGGGGTGCTGGCCCTCATCAGTGCAGAGCGGGGATCTGTGATGTAAAATATATACTATAAAGGAAAGTATGGCAAGTTGGCAACAAATCCATTTATCTGCACCAAAATTTGGAATATTTTCTGTAAAGGGAAGGAGTATTTGGAAAATGTCTCTNAATATTGTTGCACCTCTTCTCCCGCTAAGCCCTGCCTCCTGGTATAAGTACCACAGCCCCCAGAAGGAAACTATTATTGCAGAACTGCAGTGTCCAGGAGTAGGGCTTATACAAGGAGCAGGGCTTAGCACCATACTGCCACTTGCTTATAACAAGGGGGGGTAAATGGTTGTAATTCACTAACATTTTCATAAAAGTTGCAAGATTCAACTCAGCATAAGGGGTTTCAGAGTGAAGAGAAAAGAAGAGAGAGAAGAGAGAAACAGAGAGAAGAATTATAGAACAGACAGGGAGAAGAGAGAGGAGAGAGACAGATAGAAGAGAGAGAAAGAAAGAAAAAAATGAGAAGAGAGAAACAGAGAGAAGAATGAGAGAACAGACGGAGAGGAGAGAGAAGGAAAGAAGAGAGAGAGAGAGAGAGAGAGAAAGAGAGAGAGAGAGAGAGAGAAACAGAGAGAAGAATGAGAGAACAGACAGGGAGAAGAGAGAGGAGAGAGAAGGAAAGAAGAGAGAAAAAGTGAGAAGAGAGAAAAAGAAAGACGAGAGAGAAGAATGAGAGAACAGACAGACAGGATAGAAGAGAGAGAGAACACGCCTCCACTAGAACTGGAACGCAGGGACATCAGAGAAGCGACACATGATGTATGGACCCTGCTAACTGCGCCAGCAGAAGATAAAGCAGGACTTGATGTAACATCTGGTAATGGCTTCTGCCTGGATATTGACTCTGCAAATCTCTCATTTCCCTCGGTACCTACTCCTACATCCTTTTCTGATTCAGAAGGCACAAGAAAGCGGACTGGCGGGTGGAGAGGGGGCAGGCTAATTGAAGCCACATTGGTCGTACCAATAATTTATATTCCATAAAGGAACAGAGAGGGCTTGCACTGCACGGCATTTAGCCCTTTATTCTGCAGCCAAGCAAAATTCCAACACCTTGAATTCTCCTTCTGCCAGGACAGAGCATGTGAAAGAAGCCTTCACTGTGATTCTTGTTAATGGCTAACAGATGGGGCTTAGACCTGCCCAGTTTAACACCTTCAGTGCCAAACCATTTGTTGAGCAATCTGGAAATCCTATTGCCTGCCAGGTGTGGCATTAATGGCCCTGTTGAGATCTTTCCCACTTTTGTTGGGGTTAGGGTGGTNACCAGAACGAGGGTCACTAGCCTAAACATTGCACACAATGAAAGGCTGTAACCGACATGTAATATTCTTTCTGTCCCCACACTTTATATCATGAAGCGCGTGCAAATACTAAAGGTAACACTCTGCATGCTTCAGGATTGCTCTGCTATTACTTTTCCCAGGCGCGCTCCATGATTCATTTTGCTGTAAAATTACATTGCCTGTAAATGTGTTGCTGACCCCAGTCCAACCTTGTCAGCAGATTACCACTTCTATTCTGTCATAAGGATAACTATCATCTTCTATTAGCCCTTATTAAATGCCTGCAATGCACAGCCTGCCTGCTATAAAGTAATATATATAATATACCGAAGCAATATAATATACCGAATCTTTTCTAATCTACACAATCTTTCTTTCACCTGGGTTA
>JABWIB010005887.1:12916-27626 GCA_016617825.1 Platyplectrum ornatum
CCCCCCCCCCTCTCCCTCCTGTACTTGGTCCATATTAAGGTGTTCTTCAATAACCCTGACATTATCATACAATTGCAGGAGAGAACTTACAGGCATCTGGAGGCAGCCCAGTTTCCTGGGATCACTTCTTCCACTCTCTAATGTTATACCATGAACAGTTACGGCGGGACTTGCCAAGTGCTGACAGCATCCATCTCCGCCACCCACCGCTTAGGGGCATTACCCAAAGAGAAATCGATGGACTTACCGCATGTCTGCAACTCACCACCACGGTCATTGAATGGGTAGGCTTCAGAGTGAAAGTGCAAGGGGATGTTCTATTACTGTTTCTATATGTATAGCATATGATCTTCAGAGAAACCATTCCCATTCATAGTTCAGAATAGAGCTACCTTGTGGACAAAGATGTAATTGCGTCATATTACTGCAACAAAGGCATCTGGGGTAGCTTGTAGATGATCAACAAGAAACTAAGAGCAGTGTGTACAGGGACATGGTGCAGCTGGAGATCATTGCTGAGGTCTTCCACACCAGCTGATTGGTTCTAAAATATAAGTGTGTAACGAGTCTAGCTCCCATGCGGTTCCAATAGGCCCTACCTACATAAAATGGGAAGGATAGCGAAGTCAGCACAGAACATAATCACTTACTGTACTATTTAAATCCCCTTCCCTATCAGAGTGAGAGCGCTCGTCTAGCTCTATGTGAACATGCTCAGCGGATGCCAGTGGTTGTGATCCTGGGGCTGCTGCAGTGTAGTATTCCACCCATCCTGAAGGCGGAGCTGTTGAAAACACTGGCCGCATTTGGAAAATCTCCGGAGATAGCGGCTTCTCTCTGGCAGTCCTTGGAGTATACTCAGGTACATAAGGCGTAATGGTTTTAAGTTTTATTTGATGGCTTCTTGTGCTCTTGAAGTTATAACATAAAGTGCATTATTATTAATAAAGTAATGTAGAAAAGTTATATTTCCAATAAAAGTTTAAGCTCCTCCTACTCTACACCCTGATTGGTTGTCTTGTAACTTCACTTCTTTTTATATATTGCATAATGGCAGCCTTCAGTCAGATTTCTTTGACGCAACAATTCCCCTACATAGTATAACTATACAATATGAATGCAGTCTTTGAAGGCAATAGTGGTTTTCCTGTTATGAATTGGTTTTTATTTTTATTATCTCTTTTCAGATTTTGCAAACTGTGAGATCTCCTGGAATACGGGCAGTGGGCATTGAGGTAATTAAAAGTATTCGTCCACTTGTGTGTTTTTTTTTTTAAATAACAAGTACTAGTTATGCAAGTATTAGTTATATTAATACAATTTTGAATTGTGATGCCTCCATCAAGGTTGAATTGAATGAAATTGAGTCGCGATGTGAGGAGTACCCACTCACACGAGCCTTCTGCCATCTGATTGGCACCTTGGTAGAGAGCTCGTTTCCATCCAACCTGGGAGCCGGCCTGAGGGCCCCCGGCTTTGAGCCTTACCTTCAGTTTCTCCGCGACGCAGTGTTTCTTCAATTCCGCACTAGAGCATACAGAAGGGCTGCCGAAAAGGTAAGCGTTACATTGTAGACACACGTTCTTGTGTCCCACAGTATGCTACAGGTTTTACAATCTTAAACATTAAACAAAATAGAATGGGGAGTTAAGAAAATCTCAAGTTTAAAATCTATAGGACAGTAGGGTTGTTAACATAAGGTTACAAATTCTATGACTTTCTTTTGTGGTCTCTATGTTAGCACAGCTAGAATATAGTAGAANATAGAGTTTGCTGATATGATATACACACAGCAAGACCATGTTTAAAGGAGTTTGGTAAACTTTTCTGTAGAGTGAGATTTAAGTTTTGTTCTTCTAATGGATGCGGAAGCTCATTCCACAGTATGGGTGCAACACAGAAGAAGTTCTGTAACCAGAAATGGAAAATGTAATGAGTGTGGAAGAGTTGCGTATGGCGTTGGGATATATGTAAAAGCAGATTGCAGACCCTCCAGTGATTTGTTTCTGAGCCTCCAATGATCAGTTACTATGTGCTGTATAGAAAATGCTTCTCAGGCATACGTTGATACTTTACAATCAGATGAAAGCTCAGGAGTGGAGTATTATGTACCTGGTAGCATGGGTCATGTTGGAGGGTCTGATGCTTTTTATTTCTTGCTAAGTAAATAAAAGCATTTTTGTTTTACTACATTGTTCTTTGATTTTCTCTCCCAGTGGGAGGTGGCAGAGGCTGTGCTTGACGTCTTTTACAAGCTACTGAGAGATTACGAGCCACAACCAGAAGACTTTGTGGACCAGGTTGTGGAGATGCAAGGCATGTGTATTTATTTCCCAGTCTTTAAAGCATCGTGTTATATGTGACTCCTATCTCACAACATGCAATGCAAACATGTACACAAACAGAAACCTTTAAAACCCTGTTGCAAATATTACTTTGAAAAGAGGATAAAAGTTAATCAATGCATGAGATGCTGGACCCCATCCATGTTTTCAGAATTCTGTGTAATTGTAATGTGTATTAGATAATGCAATCAGTCTTCTCCAGGCATAAGAAGAATAATGTTTGCTCACCAGTGGGTGTGACATTGCATTATAGTGTCTTGTACGGGTGTGCCAATGAAATTCTCTCTTGCTTCATTTTATTATTCTGATTGAGATGCTTAGTTGTATCCATGTCTTTGCAGGGGAGGAGCGAGCTGCCTACAAGCCACCCGGGTTCAGCCTGATGCACCATCTACTTAATGAGTCCCCTATGTTGGAGCTTTGTCTCAGTCTACTGGAAGAGGGCGTCACCCAGCTGGACACTTACGCCCCCTTTCCTGGTACTATAATCTATTGTATTCTGGGATTCTTGTTGTATTATTTAGAGTGTCTGCTATTGTAGCGTCCTCTGACCGCAGAGCATCTGCCTGGTCAATACAGGGTGCAGAGTACCTGTGGTACCTGAGGCCTGACTGTGCAGGCAACTATTCTTGTAGTAGACCTTCCTCAGTATGGTTCTTTGTATGTCCCCCAGGTAAAAAGCATCTGGAGAAGGCGGTGATGTATTGCTTTATGCTCCTGAATCTGACATTCCGGAAGGAGAATCTCTTCATGGACTTGCTGAGAGAAAGCCACCTCTCTCTGATCGTCACTCCTCTAGAACAACTACTGCAGGGCATCAATCCGCGATCCAAGAAGGCAGATCATGTAGTGAACATTGCAAGGTAGGGCCTATATATTGTATTGATAAATAGCACATAAATAGCGGGTGATTTGTTTTTCATTTGCCTTTATTAGGATAAAGTGTTGTTCACAATAAATATATAATATCAGTTGTACGTAAGTGTGTATATAATAAATAACATCAAGTATCATTGACCATTTATCATGGAGTCTTGGTGGGTATAGATTCCTTACAGATAAACAGTTTGTGCATCAGGTAGTCACACAAATCATAAACCAGATACACAATTATCGCACTGTGTAGTGTGTGTTCTGGACTGATTTGTCGGAATGCTGTGGTCTTGAAACTCTTAAACTCATAATCCAAACAATATTCTGCGATTCCTAATGGACTATGTAGCTATATCCGATATCGCTGGTTATCCGACTGTTATGTCAAGAACTGAATATATTGAGTATCCTGTGAATGCCCCCAGCCTAGCAGTCGCTTGTGGACCAGCTTATGTTTGCCTGCTCTTTCCCCAGGTATCTTTATCATGGCACCAGCAACCCTGAGCTGGCATTCGAGAGCGCAAAGATCTTGTGCAGCATTTCCTGCAATGCCAACATCCAGGCGAAGCTGGTGGGAGATTTCACTCAGGACCCGGTAATGGAAATGTTTTTAGAATAAGCTTTGACTGTCGTATTCATGTATGTGATTTCAGGGACGCATAGCACAGAGGTAGTTATATGTATGAGCAGGTCTTTATAGTAATTCAGCATTTTAAAACGTTGTTGTGAGAATTAGAAAACTTAATAATATTTAAATTGTTCAAAGTAAATTCAAGGTAATGTATGTATAAACTAGAGCACTAATTTAAGTACATTTCATATCCCAATATTTTGCAATGCAATAAGTGTGCAGAGTTTGACGCATTTGTAGGTCATTGTTTCGCCATGTCTGCTTTAACGTCATAGGCTTAGCTGATACCTGGCAAAGCATTCTGGGGCTTGTAGGTTTAAAATACCCGGGGAGCCACAGTTGTTGTTCAGGCCTCATAGGTCTTGTCACATTAGAAGCTCACACATCATTTAAAGTTGTTATTCTCCCACAGAATGTAAGTCAGAAACTGATGGCCGGGTTTGTGGAGTGTTTGGACAGCGAGGACTCCGAAGAGATTGTTAACCTCAGCGAAGGTGAGAACATCCTCGGCTGAGTTACCCAGCTAACCTCTAAGGTCTAGATTTATTAAACTGCGGGAATGTAAAAGAGCATCTACCATTTCAGAGGGGCGACAATTCCACGTACCAACAACCTTTCAGTAAAGTAATTTTTACACACACACACACACATCCTACCACAATCCAGCTTATATACAAGCTTTTGTGTTTCTAATACCACTTTGTTTGAAACATGCCAAACCCCCCCCCCTTCACACTCTGTTTCTATGGGATATCCTCATACATCACTTGGAATTTCGATTAAATACTCTGTCAGCCATCTGGAGAACACTGGAAACTAGGGGGGTTGTAAGGGCCAGGTAGTAGTGGGCACTTAAATATTTAACTTTTTAAATGAGTTATTCGCTCCTCCTGCCTCCAGCCACTGTGATCTAATAATAATTAGTAATTATTTTATATGTTTATGTATTTTGAGACAGCAAAAAAGGAATAGTGGATACTTTCTTTGACATACTGTGTAATGGACATAATCCCCAAAGGTCTACTTCATAAATATTCATAAAATGCATTAGTATATTGATTTTAGGTGAGTTGTCCCTGGTTTGTTTTTCATTTCTATTTGTGCTTCTTTTTCCATCCTCTAGAAAGTGAAAAGGAAGAACAGAAACAGTCTGCTGTGCACCACAAAACCAAAATCCACATCCTCAACCTCCTCATCACCTCCCTCGAAATGAAACCACCAAACCTGGCCTTATATCTCCTGGGCTTTGAGGTGAAGAAACCCGTCAGTACTACAAACCTCCAAGACTCGGGTATGTTTTACTGCAGAATGCTTGTATTGCACAGGTTTTACGTATTTAAACTTCTGCAAGGAATTACATTGTGTTGGAGTGTGTGTTGGGATTATTCTACAGGCAAGCTTCTGATCACATCGTCACCTTTGTGTTAAGGTCAATTAATGACACCAAGGCACTGTGCATGTGTTGTTGACATAAGTTCTTTTCCTTTCTACTTAAGTAAAGCTTAATGTCAGTCTAATTGCTTTCAGGCGTGTTGGGCTGCCCCCGGACCTGTCTCCATTCCATCTTGGATATCCTAAAGAAAGGGACTGATGGGAGGACGGGACCTGTCGCAGTCTGGGAGTCACCTCACCTTGCGGAGCTGTGCTATCAGGTAGGACAGGTGCTTCCAGTAAACTTATAACATCTGTCTCAAATGTTAGAGCATGATACAAGTACCTAGTTGTTATCTCTTCAGGTGATCCACCAGTTGTGTGTCTGCGGAGACACATCCGGCCCAACCATGCGATACCTCCGTACCAGCCAGGACTTCCTGGCCACCCAGCTCCAGCACCTGCCCTTCTCAATGAAAGGTAACACAATTACTCAGGGGGGTGTTTCATTCAGTCTTGAGGTGCTATAAGAAGCAAAAACTGAAGATGTCCCATAAAATAAAGACAACTTGGTGCAATCTGATTCCAGTCTTCATGTTTAATTGAATATAATGTTATATATCTGTCACACATTTAGAATGCATCCAATGACCCAACATAATGCCAACCATACTTAGATCTGATCATTATGCGTTTCCTTAATCAAGCGCAACACCCATGGTGCATAGAAGGGAAGGTTAGGCTGCAGGCAGGGAGTGTATCAGAAATGGGAAAGGTTAGGGTTAAGCTGCAGGGAGTGGGTGGATCAGAAATGGGGAAGTTTAGGCTGCATGGTGGGGTGGAACAAAAATGGGGAAGGTTAAGATTAGGGTGCAGGGAGGGGGTGATTGAGAAAGGTTAGGGTCTGGCTGTGGGGATAGTTGGATCATAGAATTGATGGAAGTTGAGGCTGGAGTGAACATTAGGATAAGGGTTTATCCGGGGATTTGGGCGCTCTTCTGTCAAGGACTCCTCTGTGTCTGGACCCCGTTTTCTGCTTTCATCCTCCTTCAGAGTAGTGGTCCTGTTGGAATAGGTCATTGTGAATGGGAAACCACACCCATTTTTACAAACTCTCCAATCAGAACTCCCATTGGGACACTTATTTTCCCCTCCTCTTGACGAGTACTGATGTGTTATTACATGCCTCCTTCCTGGCTGTGACAGGTGTATAACACCACAGTGATTTAAGTGTTGGGCTGTAGGGTGTTCTTTGGTAAATAAATAACTTTCTATTTTATTTTTTATTCCATCAGAACATGAAATCTCTGCCCTAAATCAGATGTCCTGGCTGATGAAGACGTCCTCCATCGAACTTCGCATCACGTCTCTTAACCGGCAGCGCTCCCATACGCAGCGGCTGCTAAACCTTCTTCTGGATGACATGCCTGCCCGGCCCTATGCAGGTGAGACTGGGATGTCATAAACTTTCAGTAGCTTCAGAGAAGTTATTTGTTTATTGATCTTAGGATGACTGATGATTTTTTAATCACAGTTCAAAGGTTACAAAGAAAGTCTAGATGACCTAAACATGTACAGCTTGGAGCAGAGAAGGGACAGGGTGATATGACGGCAACTTTCATATAGATCAATGGGTGTAGCCAGGTACAAGGGAGTGGAATTGTCAAAGAGATGTATTATAACATGAGTGCGTGTGTATAAACTGAATGGTGGTAGGTTTAGAGGAAAAATGAACTTTATCAACTACACTGAATTTGTAGTTGATAAAGGGAATCTGAGGTGGTAAAGCTAACAGTAAATATGCTATTTAAATATGCTTGGGATAAATATGAGGATATACTAAATTATTTAAATAAAGTAGGGGTCACGTAGGTTCTTGGGACGTTGCATGTCTCCCTTTCCATGGGTTTAAACAAAATGGTCAGAATAGATAGAGACCACATAGTTGTTACGTACCTTCATAGTCTATGTTTTTTCCTATGTCTAGTTTGTTGGTTGTTTAATTTATTGTTCTCTCTTTGTAAATAGCAGATGGTGAATCTGGGATAGAGGAGGAGAGCCGTAACCTCAATGTATTTCTTCACTTTGATACCTCAACAAAAGGTAAGAAAAAAAATATGTACCTATATTTACACCCAGTGTGTTTAAATGTGTATAGCAGCGTCTATGATGAACAACCAAAGGTAACAAGGAATCGTTAGCAGAAGGTTTACTGAACCCTGTTCTCCTCTTTATTTCCCAGTGCGTAGAAAGATCCTGAGTATTCTGGACTCCATTAACTTCAGCCAGGTCATCCCTGAGTCTCTGCAGTTGGACTTCTTTGACCGTAGCCAAATAGAGCAACTGATCTCTAACTGTGAGCACAAGAACCGACGTGGGCAGATGGTCTGCAACGTCAAGGTGAGCAAGCGCAGTGACTAGAGGGGGGAGTGGGTGCGCCTCTTGTGCTGTTCTCACATCCTCAGTACTAATGTGTGTGTCTTTATATTAATAGCTTCTCCATCGAGTTCTGATAGCGGAAGTCAACGCTCTACAGGGAATGGCTGCCATAGGGCAAAGACCCTTACTTATGGAGGTATAGTGACTATTATCATTGTTATTGGTATTAATGATTTGTGGCATCCATACAGCTTAATCACTTCAATACCTCCATGCTTTCTTCCCTAATGCAAAACAGAGAAATACCTTGGACTGGATTTAAAGTAAACTGAAGGAAAGGAAAAGTAATGATGTTTCCCATAGCAACCAATGAGATTCTATCTGACGTTCTCTAGCATGTTAATAGCAAAGTGAGAGCTAGAATCTGATTCGTTGCTATGTGCAACATCTCAGTTTAGTAAATCCAGACCTTTGTCTCTTAATACACCCTTGTTCTTTCATTCTTTCCTTCTTAATACCCCTGTGCCATTCCCCTGGCATTACCTGTCAGACCCACAGTCTTCAACTCTTTTAAATGCTCGCAAAAATTCCATCTCTGATTTGGAGTATAACCCCACTGCGGTTCACAACTGCCCCAATCTTCCACACTACACACTCTTCCTCTTGGTTTCCTCTATGCATTTATTGGATGTCTTTATTTTATTTACGTTCTGTATTTCCAAGGCTGCTTCTTGTGTGTTTGGTAGTTATCGGTGTGTCATTTTTCCCCAGGAGATAAACACCATCTTGCAGTATGTAGTTGAAAGGAACAAGCTCCTCCAGAGTCTCCATGCCAAACGTCACGCTCTGGAGTCCTGGAGGCAGCTGGTGGAAATAATTCTGACAACCTGCCCCCAGGATCTCATCCAGGCAGAGCAAAGGCAGTTGATCATCCGGGATCTACTTCAAGACCTCATAGATAAGGTAACCACCGTTCAGTAAGGTTCTGTGTGAGTGGATGTGGCACATTGGGCCAGATTCAGATCTTAAGGCACTATTGACTTACTCAAGAGTGGGTAAAACCATGATGAATTGCAGGGGGGGTAAAATGAATGTCAGTGTGTGCATGCAGGGAGAATACTTTTATTGTTGCATGTTGCACACAGATACTGACCAGCGTTACTGTTATTAGACTTTGGCTTGAAACATCATCTCTCAACTCTAATACTGTTTACAACTAGTGAAATTTAACAACCCTGCAATTCAACATGGTTTTGCCCATTCTTGAGTAAGTGCCTATAGATCTTAATCTGGCTTATTGTGTTTGCTCTCACACTAGTCTTTAAGTGACTGCTCGACCAGTGATATTTTAATGTTTGCTTTCACTGCTCATCTGCAGATTCTGGATGACGATGCTGCTCAGGAGCTGATGCCGGTGGTGGCCGGTGCTGTGTTCACTCTTACCGCACACCTGAGCCAATCAATACGCTCAGAACAGAAGCAGCCGCTGACCTCGTCCGGGGTGAACCAGTCACAGTATGTGCACTTATTAGACGGCACGTTCGCTTCTCCTCCGGGAGTGGAATCCATGTCCGCAGGATTCACCTCTATCGGGGACTCATCGCTTCATATGATTCTTAGGAAACTGCTGGAGTTCATTCTCAAGACAGGTCTGGTTATCTGTAGTGCATCCCTTTCATTCCTGCTCTCTGTCATATTTGACAAAGACAGTCATTTAGTAGATATAGAAAAATTGCATATTAAATATTAATAAATAATGAAAGAAAAGGGGCCAGAGACCACAAAAAAACTATGCCCTATTTAAAGTACCCTGTCTCCAGTCACCCTACAATACGGCAATGTCTGTAGTGTCCCCCAATGGAATGTAAGAGATAAATATTATTGTAATAGTATTTAAGAGATTTGGATCTCTTAAATAAATACAAAAATAGCCAAATGTGATGCATTGATTAATATTGACTTGTTGGACAGTTGCTTTTTTGCACTAGGTCACGGCTGGCCATCAGGTGCTGTGAAACTACAAGTCCCAGCAGGATTTGTCAGGTATCAGCTATGCTTGTGCAGTTACGTCATGCGGGACTTGTAGTTTCACAACACCTTGAGACACGCAGGTTGGTCAGGCCTGCAGTAGGTGTGTTGTACAGTTCTAATCGTTGTTGCAGAAAATCCTGATGTGGACACACTACTTCCAATACAGATGTTTCACACATGTTTGGGAGCATAGAATTTGCTTATTGATTTATTTTGCTGTCTTCCAGGAGGAGGATTCCAGAGGGTTCGGGCCCACCTGTACGGGACTCTGCTGTATTACTTGCAAATCGCCCAAAAGCCAGACGAACCAAACACACTTGAAGCAGGTGGGAAAACATTATAATATAGTGTAATAATGTAACCTAGAACCGTATCTAGACCTTTAAAAATAAGGATGATTACCTGTATCGTAACACATCCCCTTTTGTTATTGACGTATGCGCACTTCCAGGATGGAACTCTGGGTCCAGATCATTACTTGAGTGCCAATTCGTCTCGCCTGGAGTCTGGATCCGGCCCATATATATTTATATAATGTGTCACAGGTTTCTGTATGTTACTTTTAATAGGGGTATAGGTCCATATGTCATATAATGGATTCTTTCTCTTTCAGCCAATAAGACCATGTGGGAAAGGCTGACAGCCCCCGAAGACGTCTTCAGCAAGCTGCAGCGGGAGAACCTGTCCATAATCGAAAGCTACGGCACCACTCTGATGGAGGTTGTCTGCAGAGATGCCTGCGACGGGCATGAGATAGGCAGGGTAACTATGATCCTGTGCTGACTGTTTGGCATACATCGGTACTGTCTATGACCTTCTGCCTCTTGATGTCATTGTTTTTTCAGATGTTAGCCCTGGCCCTGCTAGACCGCATAGTCTCTATTGACAAACAGCAACAGTGGCTCCTCTATCTCTCCAACAGCGGCTACCTTAAGGTCTTAGTGGACAGTCTGGCACAAGATGATGGCATCTTACAGAACCTGCTCACTCCTCAGCCCCCGGTTCTGAAAGCTTTATATATCTATGAGTCCAAAATGGTACGAACATAATATATAAAACAATAATAAACAGTGGTAATTTTGCAATAAATGTTTTAGCATTCTGTACACTTATGGGTTACTACATTTAACATCTCACATGATTCGTTAATCAGAGAGGCTTCAGACCACCCCTCTGAGCTTTGTCTGATCTCTTAAAAGATCTTCCCCAAGTAATATTTGGAGAACATTATTTTTTTTCACCTTTTGGAAACTGTTTCACTTTTTTGTAACTATATTTTATATTGTTTTTGTGTCTGAATGTCATGACACCGCTGTTTGTTGTTCGCAGGCTTTCCTTACCCGGGTCGCTAAGAGCCAGCAGGGAGCGCTGGAATTGCTGCGTAGCGGGGTCATCGTAAGACTGGCACAGTGTCAAGTTTACTTCATGCGCCCGGAAACAGATCAGCAGGGGTAGGAGAGAAGTCTTAACACCTTACATGTTTGGAGACGTGTGTAGAGGATATGTGAAGTGAAATGCTGGTGTGAATGCCACATGTATGGATATATTTACTTAGCAGTGAGATTGGAAAGTGAGGATGTTGCCTATAGCAACCTATCAGATTTAAGGTCTCAGTTTCATTTTACACACTGGAGAATGTGAATCTCGAATCTGATCCCACTTTTCAATCTCACTGCAATCGCGCCGCTTAGTAAATCTACCCCGTAAAGTGTTATTGGCATCTGTTAAATGCCACTCTTATACCTTTAGGGGTTTTCCTCCCAAGGTTACTTTGCCTCTGACAATAACTGTGTGTTTGGGATTTTGGAGAATAGATTCAAGGGGTAGAGAAACATGGTTTGTACAGTGAAGAGTGACTTCACAGGAAGGAGATGGTGGATGCAGTTTGCCAAGCGGTTTTTATCTGCCGTACAATGTTTCTCTGTCATCCAATTGGGGGACACTGCAGATACCATGGGGGTTTAGTAGGTGGACTCTGGAGTCAGGGCACTTTAAGAACAAAAGTGTTACTAGTCTGTTCTATGTTTTTATCCTTTTATTATTTTATTATTATGCGATTCTCGCTCTTAGTCAAGTAATATTTATTTCAAAGCTAAGCATTGGTCTGTTCATAGACACTGAACTGTTTACTTAGAACAGTTGTGTTTTTGTCTCTTCCGAATGCAGACGATATGGAACGAGAGAAGCGCCCATGTTCATCCCGGCACCGCTGGAACGGTACAGGCAGATTCTGCTCCCTGCTCTTCAGCTATGCCAAGTTATTCTGACCTCCAGCACAGCACAGCACGCACAGGCGGCCGGTCAGGTGAGTGCCGACATGATGCTTATGATGCGCTGATCACGGGATAATTATATGGTTAACAGATTGCTCTGTGCGGCCACAAAGCCGCCTCGAAATCTTGCGCTATAACCGGAGTAACCAAGTACACTGAAATTACCCAGTGACTTGCTATTCTGTCTATACAACAAAATGCAGAACATCATATTTATAGATCTCTGATGGGTCACCTGCCGCTTTCAAGGCGCCCCCTATAGTTCTCACAGACTTCTCTTCTTATTCAGATTGGTGGACTGTACATTGCAATACTAAACCCCTCCAACTTGTCCCCCCCCTTCTGAAAATTAAAACACATGTTAAATAAGTTTTAATAAAAAGGAAGTGTGGATGTGTAACCCCAATACTCTCCAGATATCTAGAGAATTATTTGCTGAGTTGCTATTTGTTTATATAGTATTCACAAGATTACACACGTTGCTGGTTGTCCTTGCAGCACCTTGAGCAGAATGTTTTTTCTTTTTTATTGAAGCATTTGTGTAAAAAGGTGCAGCAAGGTAACATCTGGCAGGCGCTTTCGTGTAAGGTTGTTATAAGTGATATCATGGAGCCTGACACATGCTCTATAATCTAATCTAACATAGTGTCTGTTTATTTACTGCTCATCTACCAGGTGCTACAGTTCCTGATTTCTCATTCGGATACAATCCAGGCTATCCTTAGAAGTCAGGAGGGAAGTCTCGGATCATTACAGGAGTTGGCTTTACTTACAGGAATCATCAGCAAAGCTGCTCTTCCAAGTAAATATTCCTACATTAGGGATGGATGTAGAAACATTTAAAAGTATACAGACTTTTGACCCTATTTGAACCTCGGTATGTTTTAAACACCAGTTTATCTTCCTGCGATCATATCTGTCTCTTCTCTGCTCCAAGCTATACAAGGTTATTTCCTCTGGTGTGTTTTTGTATGGGGGTGACACAGGCAGCATTTTTGGGTCTGTTCTTTGCACAGTGTATAATGTATTTATGTTCTTCTGGAGATATGACCAGAACTGATCCAGTAATCCAGGTGACCCGGCACCGATGCCCTATACACTGACATCACTACTTATTTCTTTAGGCTACTATGTTTTGCCTCCTAAACAGACAGATGGATGGTTGCCTTTCCACCCTACTGTCCTGTACACCTAAACAAACATGTACGCCATAGATAAAGCTTATAGAAGGACCATTTCAACAGTCCCAACTACCTAATTGACATTGTTTTCCAGGTGTTCTCGGTGAGCTGGATATCCCTTTAAATGAGGGCTCCATGATCGAGCTGCAGGCACTGATTGGCCGATTCCAGGTAACTCCCCATATACATTACATTAGCACACTGTAGCAAGAAGAAATCATATGAGAGAATTCACCTATAGCAACTAATGCAGTTGTTACAGAGAAAATAAAGCTTTTTATTGTTCACAGTCTCCACCTTTGGTAGTTGCAATTCTGTGGCACAGGTAGTGGCAGGACTGTCATTATCCTGGTACTTATATGGGATATGGGTCTTTTCTAGTTATGTCTTGGTGGTGATATAGCACAGGTCTGGCCATCCTGTGGCTCTTTGCATTGTCAAGCAAAAAGTCCCAGCATGCATTGCCAGGACTCAGCTATGCCTATGCAAGTCCATAGATTGGCCTGAGTTGTTTTAGCACATAATCATAATACAGAGGCTCACAGACCTGCACCATTATATGCAATCAAAGGGAGTTTTTCTTGGGTTGGGGCCTGTTCTATGCATATTGTCTCATATCTGTTTGTATTGTACTTTTATAGACTGAAATCTATCACATATTCTATGTGACTAATAACACATTACTCAATCATCTGGTTTATCCTTTAGCGCCTCTCTTTGGCTCTATTAAATCGGTTTGGGGGCTCAGACAAGCTCCGCCAGCTAAACTTACAAGACGATGGCTCCCAGATGGACGGCGTTAGTAAGAAGGATGACGTGGAGCTGGCTATGCAACAGGTGACGACCCTGAAGTTGTGCATCCGTGACCTTTATAGATATAACCCTATTTTACAATAAATATTGGCTATTGGGTGGATCCAGATCCAATAGAGATAGACGACATACGTTACATGCACAAGTCACCAGCCAATATGTGCTGTGCATACTGGGTACAATGAATTCTACATTGTGTGCACAGGGCACGGGCGCTCATCATTAAAATGGGCATAGCTAGTGTAATGGTACAGTAAGGACATACATACAATCCAATAGTTCACCCTCACAGGTTGACTTAGGAGACTCGGCATGGCTCTATTATGTGTGGATATTAGGACAGCAAATTCCATACGTTGGCCTCAGATGTGGGGTTACCGTACACTATATGCTATTAAGTCTGGATCTGAGCCTTCTGTATGTTATGGCAGCTCTATGGCAGGAGCTCCCTCTACTGGTTAAAGAAAGCAATACACTTCAGTATCCATCCAAATATGTCAATGTGGTTCTTTCACATAGATCTGTTGCAATGTGATGGAATATTGCCAGACACTGATGCTGCAGAACTCCCCTAATCTCCAGCAAATGGTCTGTCTCTTCACCCCAAGCCTGACGGAGAGCAGCAGCAGGGACAGCTCAAGATTAGGTATGTACTTTACAGCGGCATGTCGGGGTACCTCTTGTTCACCACAACCCGTCGACGTCATGACGTCACAGCGGCCATATGAACTCACTTAAACGCTAATTTAAACGCTAATATACACACATATATACACACACACACATATATATATATATATATATATATATATA
>JABWIB010005889.1:11948-32382 GCA_016617825.1 Platyplectrum ornatum
TAATAACAGTGTAACAGTAACGCTGGTCAGTATCTGTGTGCAACATGCAACAATAAAGTATTCTCCCTGCATGCACACACTGACATTCATTTTTTCCTCCCCTGCAATTCAACATTAATTTGCCCAGACATAACTTTATGGTCGCAAGTTCAATAGTATGTAAGTATGGATCCATTCCAATGTCTGGCCATGTGGCTTCATGCCAGGCATTATTCTATTCAATAAAGATCATGTAGTATACTAAAATGTACACTGTGGGAAAGTCACCCAGCTGTGTTTCAGCTATATGAATGGTCACGGCTTTGAAGGTTAATATTATTTTGTTGGTTTCACTGATATACAGAGACATTCACTTTTAAAACTGTTAATGTATATAAATAAATGTATCATATCTTATTGACTTTCACTCAAAACTACAGTAATTGTGTGGTGCTTAATTAGAAATGCCAGTGTTGCATGTTGAGTAAAGAGACCTGTAAAGTGTTCTTTAGGTTTGTACATTTTCATGTACTATATATTGTTCTGAATAGTATTGCAGTATACTTTAAAGCGTAACTTTCTATTGCGCAAACCATTTGGAGACCTATACCATTTTCACACGTTTTACAGATAAATACATTAAGATGCCTTCCCTGAAAAATGCCAGTTTAGGCATCTAAGAGGAGATATGATTACTATATATAAATACATTGGGGATCAGAAGGGACACTGCTGCTTTATCTGCATAAACTTCAGTTATAAGATTGGGATTGTAGATGAACCAAAATACAGTGACCTTGATACACCGGTGTTCTTTTTTAACCTCACCTATCCTGTCACTGTGTTACCTGTAAAAGTGCTAATTGTATAATAAACTGTTTCTGTATCATCTAATTTTGGTTTTCTTACAGAATCAACAAGAAAGGATGATGTTCTACCATTACATGCTTCAAGCAATTTAGGACAAGATGTTGTCATGTTTACAAATTCTGCACATTCTTCAAGCTTGTTACTGAATGATACCCAAGAAAATGGTGAACACATGTCACATATCAGAAGAAAACGATTCATTTCCTATCCAAGATATGTAGAACTCATGATTACAGCTGATGCAAAAATGGTGCGCCATCATGGCCAAAACCTACAGCACTACGTTTTAACTTTAATGTCAATTGTAAGTCATTTTAGCATACATCATTTTTATCAATGATACCTAGGTGGTAGCAACCACTGTTGTTCAGTTATATTTTGTGAAACTGAATCTGAATGAAATAACTAGTTCTTTAGATTGTTCTTCAGGTTAGTTTTGAGAAAAGAGTGCACTAATAGATTTTTTCTTGTTACCTATTGTTCCATACATAAGTTCCAATGACATCCCCTAAACATAAACAGAAAAATGGCCTGCTGGGTGTTGGGCAGTGAACGTTGCGCAGTCCAGCCATATATATCTGCATACAGATGCCTTCCCCACTGATCAAGCCCAAATCTGAACATACGTAAGTCACGCCACAAAACAGTAAACATATTATTAGCTTTATTATCACAAGTTCCAGTTCAGGACAAGCATGGTCTGAACGTACAGACAATTTCCCCACACGGCATGCAGAATCTGTCCTTATTCAATCAGGATATGCATGCTTGACTCCTATTGCTTTCTATAGCTTGAGTTCTTTTGCGAGGAAATTCTGTGGTGTATTTTCTGATACTAGAATGGATTCTAAATATGGATACTATGTTGTGTGCCAGGAGGAATGCAGAGTGACATTTGATACGGTCACTTCTGTTTAAAAGCCAGCGCCCGTCCTTGATTGAAAGGCTTTGTAATGAAATCTCAGCTGCTGGAGCCTCTACACTTAAAGGAAAGTGACTGGCAATAACCTAAAATGAAGCACATTCATACTTTTAGGAATTTTCTTTGTAATGCTTTGAATAATGTACTGCTTACTGTGGTATCTGATTGTGGATGTAAGTCATAACCTTAGTCTTCTAAGTTGACACGATTGAAAGTAGAGGAAAAGACGATCCAACCCTTTCATCATGAACCTGCAAAGTAGGAAAGCTGGTTTTCTAAATGTCTCTAACTTGACATATAAAGGAAATTCATCCTTTGTTGTTTGCATGGTTATCATCTGAAGTTAGTGAGATTATAGTCAATTTTGGTTCTAAACTTTTTATTTGCAAATGATAAAAAATCAGAATGAATTATGAGAAACAGTTTTTGGTAGGCTGTGCAGCAATTCTGCCCCCTCCCAATAGTTGGCAAACTGCTGCTGGCAAAATTATTTTACAAATATAATAAAAAATATATATATACTGATTGAATTCTGCATCTAATAAGCAAAGCAATGTTTCAGTCAGTGGAATGAAAGGTTTGCCACAGCAGCTTAGTCATTCTCTACTCTCACTGTAGAACAATTTATGTATGCTTTCTATTTTCTAGTTTTGGAAATCTGAGAGGCATTTATTTAAACTGCTATCATCACTGTTCTCTATATAGGCTACTCTTGTTGAATGAACTACCAGACTAAAACCTTCCGTATGCTTTAAAGGTATAAAATGAAATACATTTTGGTTATTAATTCCATTTTATTCAATGATGCATTCCACAAATACTCATTTTTATAAGCCACTTAGAAATCTCTAGCTTGAGAACCACTGATTCCTTATGTATTGGTGACTCTTCAGTTTCACTTTTCTCACCATATTTGACACAATGGGTCGGAAATCAGACTTAAGCAGAATTATGAACTGAATGATGATTTTGTTTAATTAATAGTTTGTAGCTGTGGGGGGGATCACTCCTTTCATACGGAGGGGAAATTGCACACAGGACCCTACCGCTAATCTTCTGCACTGCTTTTGCTTAAATGCAAGGAGGTGCGTAAGGGCTGAAACTAGCACTCGACCCTATTTGACAACTACGTAAATTGGATGGGTTATGCAATTTACACAGTGCTTGTAAAACAGAGTGTATATTCGGATTCCAGTACAAATATGTAGATATACTTTTGAGAAATATGAATTTCTATGAAATTCTGCTGAATAAAATGTTAATATGCATAACCACAAAGGCCACGAAATAAAAGTAGGATTGCTGGACAGATGTCCAGGGCAAAGTATACACCTATTATTTGGGGCTACAGGGCAACTTCATTGATTAGAAAAATTTAGATTTCTAAGAATCCTGTCAAATGATCTAGTGTTTTAAAGAATTCTGCAGGACTATTGCAGTGTACACACAGATAAGATATCGCTATAATGTGACATGCATGATAATAATGTCTAGACAGTGTGCAGACAGTTTTTCATGTACCTAGAAGACACTGTCATGCTATTTAGAATTTCCAATGTGTTGGCAGCCTTTCAACACTTGAATAATTATTATGTCACTGTTTAGCTAGTGTGTCATTGAATGCTCTGTCAGAATACCTTATACAAACAATGGACTAGATCCAGATCTCCGCTGGATTCAGAAGATGCAGCCTGATTCAGTACAAATTATTGAGTACATCACCTGATGTGGCATTTTATTTCCTTTTATTTAAATGTTGTGCCTTAAAGTTGGTTTCCCACACACGAGATATCATAAAAGAAAAAGAAACTCAATTCTTATTATGTAAAAGCCTTGTTTCATAAGGAAGATCATTTCCATTTTTACGAGCACACTGGTGAACTTTCTATTGGGTGTTTTTGTGCCTCTGCATAGAAAACACTGTGAAAGTTTCTGCACTAATAATAGACTGTTACATAGTTTCTAAATATACTATACCATAATGTAATTCCTGCCTCCCTTTCCTTTTATGATCATTCTGCTGTGATACATAGAGAGTGAGATGGAGGGAAACAGGGCGAGAACTATTTCATTTGTTCTGATACTTTCTGAAATACTGTTTACACATACCTTTGAGCCTACTTATATATTTATCATATCTTGAGAGAGAAGGGAAGATTGCTTTCCAGTTTCTAACCACTTATCAGATTCAGATCCCTTTCGATTTATGAGGGCTCCTATAATGTGTTAGGATATATAACACAATATAACATTTACTGTAAGTTTAAGATACACTTTTTGGACCAGATTCAGATTTACACTCTCATGACTTGTAGCTGAGCTTTTGTTTTGAATATTTACTTTNACTTTTATAGTAAACAATTAAGCCTGCTTAAGTTTGGTGATTTTTTTATGGTTCAAACCAAGGATTGGTTGTAGACAGACGTTAATACTTTCATTTTTACTATACTGTGGTTAAAGTGCAAGTGCAATAATTTAATAAATAAGTAAGACAGGCTGCCGCCAGCTTGATACCAGTGGCTTAACTGATGACTATTGTACCATCAACATGGTATATTACAACCCAAAAATTCCTCTTTGAAAGAAAATGGCTGCTCTGCGGACTGATGACTGATGTTATGGTCTAGATTTCCAGAATTGCCTTCACATTTTTTCTGGGGATTTAAAATATTTTAGTTAGGAAAGTTTATATTTTTATATAAAAAAATGTTTTTTTAATAAAACAACCTCAACCATATAATCTACTTTTGTGAACAGTAGGAAACATGTTTGATTTCAAATCTTTCCATAGAAAATGTTTTGTTGATAGAAAGGCGTTTATACAGCTGTTCATACTATTTTGATAAGTTTTTAATTAATATTATAGAAATAATTAAAAAATAAATCTAATATGATTAAAGTTACATTTTCCAGTAAATAATTTAATTTTTTTTCTTCTTAGGTTGCTGCTATTTATAAAGATCCAAGCATTGGCAATCTCATAAATATTTTGATTGTAAAGCTTATAATAGTTCACAATGAACAGGTACAGTATTTATAATTATTTCTTGTTTTGCAGTTAAAATTATGGGATCGACCTCTAGTAAAACATACCAGGAAGCAAGACTTCATGTCCATTTATATTTTCTAAATGTCTACAAATGAGCCAAAATCTGAGAAAACCCCACACAGACAAATATGGTTGAACTGTCTGTCTGATAGCAGCATGTTTAGTTCCTGCTACTTTGGAAATGTGTAAACACATAGGACTGGATGCACAGTAATAGCTGATGTGAGCAAAGCCCCAACATGTGGCGGTGTGTGTGTATGAAGGTAGACAACTTCCCTTGCATCCCTTACACCATCATAACAGTCATCAACCCTTTCCTAGATTGTTGATCTGTAGCAACAGTGAATTCTATGCTCAGATCTGAGTACTGTTTTACTTATTTTTGTGGGGGTTTTTTTATTTTCTTTTTGTGTCTAATGTGGAATTCTTCACAGGAACTATGATAAAATCAGAAATTAAATGACTATAACTATCAAGACAAGTTTTAAAGGGATATATCCATAACATTTCGTACATCTGTGTTTATATGTTTTATAGTCTAATATGAAATATTAAATGTTGGTTTTTATTTTAAATTTAATAAGACAAACATTCTACAAATTAAAATGATTTGTTTAAACAATTCTTATACATTGTTCCTTGATTTTGTTAGCAATGTCGTTTATATTATTTCAATTGCAGGATGGACCATTAATTAGCTTTAATGCAGCTACAACACTTCACAACTTTTGTGTCTGGCAAAGAACGCAAAATATTCCTGATGATTCTCATCCATCTCACTATGATACTGCTGTTCTACTTACAAGGTAACACAAACGTGAATAAGTAGCCTACTACACTTTATTTATACACACATATATAATCTGGGATGCCAGAGGTAGTGCTTGTTCATATGAAGTAGACAATTATATCTCCCCAATAGTGTAGTTTCTCTCAACTGGAAGGAACTTCCAGGAGAAAGCCCCATAGAGGTGGATTTGTGTGTGAACGGCCCTAACACCCCAGATAATATATAGTATCAGATAATACATCCACCTCCATCAGAAAAGGCAATGATCAGATTGCTGTAGAACAGAAGCGGAGGAGAAGACTTCTTCTACCTTGAGTTAGCTGTAGTGCAGTCAGGCTGGTAGCAGTAGTGGAGGCAGTCTGGATGCAAGACAGGCTGAGTTGATTGCAAGACAGGATTGGCAGATTGCAAGACTTGCTGGGACCAGGCAGCTTGTAGAACTACTATACTGTATTCCAATTTTTTATGATTACGCCAAAACTGTTCGAATATGGGAAGTTTTGATGACATTACAAAAATCTGTAAAGAACGATTTACCCTGGGCCTCTGGTGGACAAAAGTATAGAGAGGGCTAGAAATATTAATAGACACCTTCTCATGGAGTAATATAAAAATAAAAATATGGGGGATTTTGAAAAAGGAGCCCACTTACCTGGAAAACCTAATGTGATGTATAGGAGAGCTAGAAGTCTTCTTTAGCACCAAGTCTACTCCTAACTATTGAAAATGGTATAGATATTACAATGGATTCTTTTTGCATATTCTTTCGATGTAGAATTCAGACAAAACATTTTTTTTACTCTACAAATACAAAAAAGTACTTGATTAAGCAATATACATATTGTAACACAACTGTAACAAATATATCCCCTTGAGTGCCTGTGCGGCCTCCGATATATAAGCAAGACCTAACACCATTTAAAGTGAGAATGCTTGAAAACCTATAAGATATAGAATTATAGTATCCCTAGGCACTTAATGCAGATGCATGACTGTAAAAATGAGGGCCTAAAAGTCAAGGTTATAGAAGTAGTCCAAATGAACAAAAATGTTTTATCATCTTAATCATGACATATATTTGATATTGTTATGTTATTAACTATAATAAAAATTATTTTCATTTTCCATAGAGAAGATATATGCAGAGCCAGTAATAGGTGTGACACTTTAGGTAAGTAGCAGTTTTATCTTCCTTGAGTAATTTGACTGTTCTGTTATGCTTAAAATATTTTTAACAATATATTATTTTATTATTATTATTTTTATATATACTTTCTATGATTCTGTTCTTTGTTATTCTTTTTATATAACTTTGTATTTGTATTTAACATATCATTTACATTTTTGTTATGTAAATTTATTTCCTAACTTGTTCTGAGGTAGTAATTGTGTTCCATTGAAAATCATAGGATAGAAATTTCGATCCCCACAGTTTAGTAGATCTAGCCCCTATATTTTATTTTGTCAATTGCAGAACATTTTTCTTTTTGTTGTCAAACAATGCCAGTGTTATATTGACTTGGTGGGGTGGATTGTTTTCATGCTAAAAGGTGAACTTTTTCCAAAGATTTATTTTTCTACCAGATTGAAGCAGGTTGCACCACATTTTATTAAATGTTAACAGGTAGTCCAACCAGCATCCAAATAAAATAATGCCGCTATTCCCTTACTTAAGCGTAAGGGTGGTGTTTATTGAGTTGTATTATGATGATGAATTAGCACATTAAAATAATTTGAATTAAGACCAAAAAGCTAATTTTTTAAATCTCATTTGTTCTTGTATCTAACCTCTTAGAATCACAGATTATTTTATGGAGAACTCCAATCATGCTTTGATATTATTTTTCTTCAGTTATGTCCTTTTTTCTATCCAGATGCATTGTTTTATTAGTTTTTAAAGATCGCAGGAGACAATTAGATGTATATAAAACATATTATATATAATTTTCATTTATATTTTACAGGATTAGCTGAGCTAGGCACTATGTGTGACCCTCAACGTAGCTGTTCCATCAGTGAAGAAAATGGTCTAGGTGCTGCATTCACAATAGCACATGAATTAGGACATGTGTAAGTATTCTCTATGTTATATTATTACAATTATATATTACGATGTCATGTCAAAATTAATTTTATTGGACCAAATTCAGATACTTGTGTGTGCGAGTTCTTTTGCCTCTTCTACGTGGAATTACAGCCTATGTGTATGTGGAGCATTCATGGAGGTCTGGATCTGGTCCATGAAACCTAATAATATTACAGGCCTCTGTGCATGTAGAGCATTCATGGATGTCTGGATCAGGTCCATGAAACCTAATATTATGGCATAGACCCATAGCTGGTATGTTAAAATATCGGCTTGGTAGCCAAATGCACAAGATACTCTAATGGAAACCCAACTGCCTAATGTGCCAAATTTTTAGGTATTGGGTTTTTTGTCCCCCAAGCATATAAAGAAATGAATTGTGCCGAGTTCAAAAGCTGATCAATTGCTGTCATAATAGTAAAGAATCTATGAAAATAATTAGTGCCCAATGGCTTTATAAACTCAATCCTTTTCTATCTATAGGAAATGTGTGGTGCCACCATTATTTACCAGAGATTTAGTTTAGTTGCTGGGGTTAAACTGATCTCCTGGGGGCTTACTTGGAAACTGACATCCAGGAGATAAGAACAATATTAAGTGTAGTTACCTTAATATTAATAGCTTTTCACCCCTGCTGCACTAGCCACTTTTCCCGTGCAATCAAATAGTTTGCGGAAAACTCTGTTACAGCAGGTTCTACACTCCCATGCTAACTGTCAGGCTACTGTAAAACAGGAATCCGAGAAAGATCTCACCCTTTTGAGAATTGCATTTAGGACATATGGCTAACACTTGGACACCACTAATGCTATATCTATGGTTTTAGAACCTTTTATTCCTCCTACAGGCAAAAGGTGGGGTTCTCTAAGGGCTAGTTAGGGCAACATAACTGGGAATCCCCTAACTGGGTCTCAAAAGGGTACCCATGCCTATTTTGTAGGATAAGCAGAGTTTCTCAGAATATATGCCTTATTTCTATAGGGCCTATGGGAGAAGTTCATTTGTAAGCATGTTCTTTGCATCTGTAGACATAAGGGTTCTGATCCAAAGATGCACTTACACCTTTTTTAGGGGCAAATATAGAGCTGAGCAAAACCATTTTAGTTCTCTTGCATGCAGAGGAAACAGTTTGATATTGCACAAAGATTTCACAAACCGCATAGCATTAAGTTATCTGTAGATTAAAGTTGAGCTAGGGAACTTCACCTCTCAATTCTGTTTTCACGTTTCAAACTTGCCTCCCCTGCATTTGAAAGTTTGGTTTTGCCCAGGTCTACACTTGCACCTGTTTTGCCCTTACTCCCAAACTCAGATATTTTACTGTGGTTGGGTCATCAGGCTCTTCTGTGTGTCTTTCAAGATTCAACTTTCACTTTAGAGCTCTCCTGTTTGGGTTAAAGTTAGCTCCTTGGATGCATATATTGCTTGTGATAGTCAGTCAATGATTAGGGAGGTTAACGTTGTGTACTACTACTAGAAAATCTCTTGACTAATGATCTGCAGATAGCAATGCAGTTCTTGTACCCACATGGATGGGCTTTGAATGTGAAAAAGACGAGTTTATACAGCTCAGAGAATGCCTTATAAAGCTTTTCAACATTTGTGATGCTTCTGGAAAAAAATCTGAACTTGTTCAAGGCATTTCTTTTTGCCAGCTTCAGGTTTACCACCAGAACTTGACATTCTAAATTATTCTTATTTTGTGAGAGGCCTGTCACATTATCATGTAAACCTTATTGTTTTCCCTGGTGATTGTGGCAGTTTAGATTCTAGGACCTATACTTGCTAAACTGTGGCCCATGAGTCAAAAAATCGGATGCATATTTCTTAAGCAGATAGACCATTATGCCTGGGAAGTTGTCCTTCCATCTGGATTTGTTTGCTTAATTTAACTGGTCTAAAGATGGTGATCATCAGATCTGGATTTGGCATCACCCCTTAATCACAATATTCCTCAGTTCTGCCCCTAGACCCCTGGGTAGTATTTGTGGACAGTATTGTCTGTTACTTAACTATTCCAATTATCTAAAAGCACAGACTGGCTATTAAATTGATATTCTGATATTGCAAATGGCCCAGGATGAAGACTTTCTCTTACCTATAACAACATAACGGTTGAGGCCAGGATTATGAAGGCAAGGGGCTTCTCTTAATCAATTAATTAAGCTCATTATCACTCTGTATACCATACAGTCTGGCAGATCAATGTGGGTTGGTGTAAGAACAATGGTTCTTTCCATATCCTGTTTGGGTGTCAAGGTTTCTGGCATTACACCAAACAGCTTTGAGGGTGGCCTTAAGCTCGTATTTTCAGCCTAAAGTGGTCTGTAGGTTTTATATCAATATTGGGTATTATGATGGCTCTGAGGGTTTATTTCAGTAATGGCTCAAGTATGTAAGACAGACACTTTTTTTTGGTCCTCTTAGACACTCGAAAGTGGTAGATGGCTTGCTGCTCTGCTATCTATTGCTTGGTGGATTTATTTATACAACAGCATATAAGGGTTAGCATCACCAAATACATTCAGACCTCTTTTATTTCACTGGGTCTATAAGTATGTCATTGGTGCTGAGTGGGGGGGGTCTACACCTTCACTAAATTCAGTCAATTATGTCTTAGATGTGACTGAGTTCTCCCTCCCATGGTTTATCTTTGGTAAGTTCCCATAGCTGTCTCCAATGTCCTGATTTGGGAGGGAGAACCCAATGATTTGTTTGTTACTCACTGTAAATAATGTTATTTTCGTGCTCTCACCCTCCTATTTGTTTCTATATATACTTTGTCACCTTTCTCCTTCACTTATTTCTAATAAGTTTATGCTAAGCTTCAAAGACCGTATCCTTAGGTCAGTGTTCCCAAATGTAATAACAAAAACATATTTAACAGCGTTTAACAAATAATTACTTTTTATGCATTTTATTTTACAGCTGGAATGTCATTTTGGCTACCGTCTAATAAATGCTGTGCTTCAATGCAACTGGTTTTCACACAGTGAACAGAAATTTGTAACATAAAAAACAACTTTATATTTATATTATATTTTAACACCACCTGAAATGTGTATAAAAAGGGGTTGTTTGATAAGTTGATGGTGAAATATTTCAAATTATCTATTAAATAATGTGATTAGTTGTTATTTTGTCTTTCAGGTTTAATATGCCTCATGATGATAGCTTAAAGTGTAAAGACATAGGAGCTAAAAATGAATTTCATGTGATGTCTGCCATTTTAAGCCATGACACAAGTCCATGGACCTGGTCAAAATGCAGTCAGAAGTATGTTACTGAGTTTCTAGAGTGAGTAATTAGATTTATTACTACAGTTCTCAATTTTTATGGTTGGACCAGTTACCTACTATAAAATTAGTCATGTACCATACACATACCCACCACTCATATAAAAGTGTATGTGTGTGTGTGTATATATATATATATTATATATATACATATACAGTATGTTATATATACTATGCCAGTTTAAAAAATGTTACAATTTTATTTGTTTTGTTTGTCTCAGTGTTAACAGTTTTAAATAAAACATTTTTCTCAATTATTACAGTACTGGCTATGGAGAATGTTTACTTGATAAACCTAATGGACGTGTGTATGACTTCTCACACCAACTACCTGGTGTAATATATGATGCTAACAAGCAATGTGAACTGATGTTTGGCATTGGTTCAAAAGTATGTCCATACATGGTAGGTTCTGTTCTGGGTTTATTATTACCTTTTCACTACTTAACTATCTACGTACTTCCCAAATCCTACCTGGCATCTTCCACTACAATTTTGGTTAAAAATTTGTTGTAAATAGCATTTTCTAGTCCTCTGCTTAGCTAGCTTGCTATCTGTAAAGTAAAATGAATACATTTTAGTTATACACATTCAGAAATAAATGATAGAACACACAAATCGTTCAAAGCGTTTTCAGCAGGATCCAATGAATTCGTTTAATGGATAAATGGAAAAGGATCACTAGTGTAGGGCAAGTTCCGCAATGGCTATAACATTTAAGAACTGAAAATGACATTGAATCGGATCTTAAGATTCTATCTAACGCTTATATTGTACATTATGGCAAAATGATAAAACTCTCAAAATTAAAAGAAAAAGCTGTTAGAAAGTTGAAAGTCTGGATCTAGTGGAATCGCATTCAGATTGTGGTGCTCTGTATGCATGCGCATACACAAATTACTGAACCAGATATTTTTGGGTTTGACACAGGGCTCGAAGTGGGGACTGATTAGTGGCGGTATGGCGCTAAGCCCCGCCCCCTACATAAGCCCCGCCCCCTCCAGACCCGCGATTTTTTTACAACTAAAGCCCCCCCTCCAATGTTGAGGGGGCGGGGCTTAGAAAAGGGGGCGGGGCTTCCCGGGAGAAGTGCCGGTATACCATACCGGTGTATACCGGCTCACTTCGAGCCCTGGTTTGACAACTTCCACAGCAGTTTCAATCTAGATCCAAATTACATTAAAGAGACACTGTCATGTGAAATGGCCTTTACTGCTCCATAACTATGTGAAATTAAATTGCAGAATTCTCCATGTATTTAAAGGAATACGTAGATAATTAACAATAATTAATAGATTTCATTTGTTTGTAAACAGAAACAGTGCAAAAGACTGTGGTGCACAAGTACAGAAGGAATGCTTAAAGGATGTTTTACTCAACATATGCCTTTAGCTGATGGAAGTGACTGTGGTCCTGGAAAGGTACAACTCTTTGTTTTTGTGTAATTCATCTGATATTTACAGCTTTATGTTTATATTTGAGGAAGCAATCTATAATTAAATTATTTGTATTAAGAAATTATGTTTATTATTCCATTTGTGCATAACATATTTAGTAATGATGAATTAATTTGTGTTCAACTTTGTGTTCAACAGGTATCCCTAACAGTGCATGTTTCTATGTCTCCCCATAGGTAATATAATAATTAACACATGTGGATTTTTTCCTCATATGCCAGTCAATAATGAAGACAAATGTGTCTTAGCATGCACTGTTAGGGAACATACACAAACAAGGTTATTTGGTATAGTCTCAAGCGCTTTTACATTGAAGGCAGTCTATAGGTAAAACCATATATCAGTCATCAATCATCTAGCTCACGATTCAGCCGTCCAGACTCGAAGGGTTACTTCCTCCGTATGTTTCCTTGTATGGGATAGGCAGTAGTACCTATCACAATTTTTTGGTGTTATCACAGCTGCTAATATTTTTCTAGCGCTACCTGCTGTATATTTAGATATCTTGTGTTGCTATTATATGCACTGTTAGGGGTCCATGTGGACTAGTATGAGAACCCCTGCATTGTACAAATGAATTAAGGATACAACTAGTTCCCTTCTCAAAATGATTGTCTCCTATTTTCTTAATTGGGCAGCATTGTCGTGGTGGTCTTTGTGTTGACAAAGTAACAAATGCTCATCCTGTGGATGGTGAATGGGGACCTTGGGAATCTTACAGTTCTTGTTCAAGAAGCTGTGGTGGTGGAATCAAAACTTCTGTTAGAAATTGCAATAAACCTGAGTAAGAATTACTATTGAACTATTCGTAATTGTTGATATTGTTTCTGTAGTTAACTTGTACTTAAAACATTAAATGTAAATGGGTTAAGCAAAAGTTCTTAAATTTAAATGTGTAAAAAATGGGAAGAAAATCAAACCAGAAATAAATATATTGACTGAAAAACAACATTGCATAAAATATGTAAGTCTCCATAAACCATTGGGTTGACCAATTGTGACTTGAAGTCTGTTTTTCAAACTGTATTGCTCTACAACACATTGGGGTATGATAACATTGGAGCTGATCCATCTTCTGTAAATTACGGTCATTTGTGTTAAGTCATTTGTGTAAATCCCCTAACTTGTAACATTTGCGATAGCGTGAACGAGATTTTATGAGCAGATTTTCAAATATACAGAATTTAGTTGCTTTCTCTTGAAATCAATGGACATTATTCCTTTATCCATTTATTCTATCTGGTTGAGAGCTTATGCTATTCTCTAAAATAGTTTTTATACAATTTATGAAATTCCACATTTTGGTCCAACATTTTTTGCAAACTTGTTTTTCAGTTAAGCATGTTTTATATATATATATAATACGCACTTTGCTTTATTTTTGATCACAGTTCCATTCACTAATTTTTTTTTAGTTATTTGAAAACCAAAAGCCATTTGAGGGCAGGAATTATTCTCCTAAATAGGAACCACAATCTATATAAGTATTCTAAACTCTGTTATGTAGTATATTTATAAACCCACTATAGTCATTTTTAGAAAGTTTCTAACTTTGTACTTTTATGGTCTACACACCAGACCCAGACCTCTGCTGCTACTGCACTTGGAAGCCTGAATGTATATGAGTTATGAGTATATTATTTTTACTTAGGTATTGAGAGAGGTCGACTCCCCGGGTGTCAAAGTCTACAATGTTTTTTCAATTAGTGTTGGAGAAACATTAGAAACACTATAGGTTCAATTAAATGTTAGATGGTATTTTCAAGCAGTATAGGTAATGTTTATCACTTTATTACAGGCCAAAAAATGGAGGAAAATACTGTGTTGGGAGGAGAATGAAATTTAGATCTTGTAATACTGATTCTTGTCCCAAAGGAAGGAAAGATTTTAGAGATATTCAATGTTCTTTCTATGATGGTAAACATTTCAACATCAATGGTCTTACAACCAATGTACGTTGGATTCCAAAATATAGCGGCAGTAAGTATTTACAGTGTCTAATATTACAGAGATATAGAAAAGTGCGGGACTGGAGCAAAAGCGTCACAATAACAGATATCCTATTGCATTTTTAATATAGTCCTAATGAAAGATCGCTGTAAGCTATTTTGTCGGGTTTCTGGAACATCGTCATATTACCAGCTGAAGGACAGAGTTACTGATGGTACGCCTTGTGGTCCTGAAACAGATGACTTGTGTGTTCAAGGATTATGCAGGGTATGATATGCAAATACCTTTTTTATTTAAGGAGTTGGTCTTGGTCTATGCAGTCAATTATATTGGTTTCTAAACATCATGCCTTTTGCCCCAAAATTTTCTGGTACATTAAAGAGGCAATTATTGCAAACTCTCAGTGTAAAACCTTTAGTTACAAACCTTTATTTGTCTATTTTAGAATATTTATGTATAAAAATCTTAGTGTAGTGGCCACATTACCACAACTTCAGCTGTTAATGTTCCCATAAACATTGCCACTTTTAATACAGGTAAAAGGAAGCTTTGTATTTTCAAAAAGTTTTATCTCAAATAACCCCATAATAAATGTAATAGCACATATATTTAACACCCAATACATTACATTAAATAATCAATTTTCTTTTGTTTTACAGCAAGCAGGTTGTGATCATGTATTAAATTCCAAAGCAAGGAAAGATAAATGTGGTGTATGTGGTGGTGATAACTCATCTTGTAAAACTGTTGCAGGAACCTTTAATAATGCTCATTATGGTATGTAGATACTCTGTATTATATTTACTGCTACTTCATTTATTTTAACTCAGTATTACTAATTAAGAAAAGATTATTTTTACTTTGTTGAATAATGTACATACAACCTGTCCTAGTATTTGTTAAGCTGGCTTATATTAATTATCGCATCTATGATGGGGCGCAACAGCATAATATTAACTGATAAGGGAGGTGCTGCTGAGATTAGCTGGTGAGGGAGGTGCTGCTCAGATGGCTCAGATGGCCCATGCTATTATGTCAATAATAGCAGGCATTTCCTCTTCAGCGTGTACTGCAAGGACAGCTTGCAGGGGTAGGCCAGTCTCCTTCGCTACAACCAATTCATCCTTTTGATCCCAAACCGGACTGATACCTCACTGCCCCCAGCCATTGCTCTTGTCAACACCCTAGAGTGATTTTTTGCCTGATCCATTGTGTGACCAGGCAGATAATCACTTTAGTGTGTCTCCAACTTTTAGGTTAGGGTGTGCAGGCAGGAGTGTTTTAGGAAGTGAGGGAGCAGGATTTGTACATTCCTCACCCCCATCCCCTGCAAGTCCTTAAAGTAGAAATATCATGATATATCTGTGTTAGTTGCTCTTCCATAGAGACATTCAGACTGTCAGAAGCCAGCCAACGCTCTTTCTCAACAGAAACTCTGCAAAATTTAGGTTTAGTTGTTCAACCACCCAATTCCCTCAACCTCCTCCCTTTCCCACTCGCACCCCTGCAGCTTTTTCCACCCTGGCATTAGAATTTTTATTTCTCCAAAAATATAGAGACAGCAATAAGGGGATAGAATAAAAGTAAAAGCCTTGACCATACTCACCCAGTGAGGTTAATCAATGGAAATTGCTTATTATATTTAACTTATACTTATAGTCTTGGTTGACATAACTGTCTAGTGTGCACGTGAGAGCCACAGGGACCCCTGATCTGAGGGACCCTGTGCACTGTACACCATGCAGTCGTTATAGAAACATCACTGTATGCAGTGCATGATGCTTTTAACAAAATGTATATCACATTCACAAACTCCTTGTAATAGTAAAAATTAAATTAAACTCAAACCGGAGGATTTAAGTTGTGTGACATTTTCTCCACGCTTCTTTAAACAAAGGCAGAGTAAGGGTTTTCCCTCTTCATTCTATAGGGCTAATTAATATCATGAGATTGGAATTGTATTGTCATGTACACAATGAAACTTGTGTGTTGTCATCAAACAGCCTATGAAATGTTGGCGTAAAGCTCTGAGATGTTTAAAATAGTGTTCATGAAATCACATGTTTTATATGCATTTCTACACATGGCATGAATATTTAACTACTTCACTACTGTCACTACTTAAGATAGACAATTAAATAAATTTTGATGGATTGTAGTGAATTTAGATTCATAAAAATCAATTACAGTATATTCCTCAGTTACAGCGTTAAATTGGTATTTGTAGGCTATTGAAATATCAGCATAAAATGCAATCCTTCCTGTCTGGAAGTTAATTAAGATAATTAACCTTTCTTACAGCTCTACCTACATTATTCTGTTCCATAAGCAAATGAAATGAAATGTTATAAATGAAGACATCACTCTGATTAAAGTGAATGTATTTGTGTCTCCTTTATATAATTTATTCTACTTTGTAGCAGAAAGAGACCACTGCCATCTTGTGGTTCACTATTAAGCGACAATAAGTGGACATTCTGTTATAAGGACCTTATTAAAGGGAAACATGTAAAATTCTTTTTGTTTTATTTAGCTTTGCAGATATGCAAATGTTCATGACAAATAACAGTTAAGATCCATGTGACTAGGGTCAAATCACATTACTGTATTCATTGTTATGTCTCTTTTCCAGTTTATGACCATGAAACCATTACTTAGAACGATACTTCTTTTTTATCCTCAGGGTACAATATAATAGTAAAAATTCCTGCTGGAGCAACAAATATTGACATTCATCAACATAGCTACTCTGGTCGATCTGATGATGACAATTACCTTGGTAAAAATACATTTCTGATATTTTACAGCTGCTTTTTTATTGACAATTTTATTATATATTATATATATATATATATATATATATATATATATATATATAGACTGTCTGATGAGCCAAATGTATTTAAATCAATTATTTTTCCTACTGTTTTCACTTTCTGTATTAATATTTCACTAATTAAACACAAGTTTTTCATGTTGAATATTAAATAGAGATCAAATCATTTAACTATTACATATATACAGTATTGAATAAGAAAATATTATCACCCAAGAGTGCATCCATGTCAGAACCAGTTTCTTCATGCTTATTTCTTTAGGAATTATTATGGATTCTGGGGTAGCACCACCCTTAGAATTTATTATTATACAGTTATATAAATATTTGAAGGGTAGAGAGTGAGATTCTTTCACACAGAATTTACTTTTGAATTTACAATTCATGTCAGATCTAATCATGTTCGGTTCTTATATATAACATCTATTTATATTCTGTGAAATGAAACAAATCAAATTATAATATTTTACCATTACATATCATTGTCAAGTGACTTTTTTTTTTTAACAAATCTGCATTCTTATATTTATCAGCTTTATCTGACAACCAAGGAACTTTTGTCCTCAATGGCAATTTTGTTGTGAGCAGGTTTAAAAAGGAGATAAATGTCAAGGGTGCTGTTTTGGAATATAGTGGTTCAGACCACGTAATAGAAAGAATAAACTGCACTGATCGCCTAGAAGAGGATTTATTACTTCAGGTAAAAAGTGTTTGATCTTTTTGATTGCTTTAAGTGTGACTCAAATAATTTACCTGCATTTGAGACTGTTGTGTGCACTAAAGAGGTCAGTGTTTTTGTACTGACATAGACATAATTAGCAGTATTAGGCAGGCTCTCATTACTCACATACAATCATAATCTATGCCAATCAAAATAGGTCAAGCTTAAATTACACTGCAGCAAGAAAAATCAGCGCACTGTATTGTATTTAAATATACAGCTTGTCCTTCAATAATCAGAGCTCTTGTGGAACGGGAATACCTGTGTGCCACTTTAGGACAGACGGGATTTGGATGAATTAGCAGGAAATGCCTCTGTCCAGGTCAAAATTATATGAAGATTGGTTGATGAGCTGAACAAAACATTTAGCCAAATGTAACTAGTTACTGTTACTGGACACGGTTGTACTTAAAGTTCAATAGATGGGTAGACCAAACAGAGGCCAATCTCTGGCAATGTTTTTGGGGGTGCCCGATGATCAGAAGTTTTTAGCTGTGCATACGTCGCTATACTCCATCCCACCCCTCCACCCACTGTATGTCCTTTTTCCATGACAAACTTTTTTATCTTTTTAAGATGGAGTGGGTGGAGGCGTCCTTGAATAAGGATCTTCTTACTGAAAAGTTTTTTGACGCGTACTTACATAGATATCTTAACTGATACTCTTAACTGCCAATTGCACTGTACTTTCTCTTTCACTAGTTGGTACCTTACGAGGACTGGGGCCAGTGACCCCCCTATATTGTGGGAATGCCTCAATGTCTGACTTATTTATCGTTATTGTATGCATTGTATTCTTTTCCCTTGTCTCAATGATTGTCTTCGAGATTGACGCAATGGCAATTGCAATTGGTTTTTGGATTTTTCTTTAAAGATTTATTTATTAGATCTATACAGTCTTAAACATGTAATAACACATTGGTAATGTAACTGATTATTGGTTTATCAATGGGGAAAGATTAATATTGATAATTTTCTTTTTCTACAGATCTTGTGTGTTGGAAATTTATACAATCCTGATGTACGTTATACATATAATATTCCTTTGGAAGATAGGATCAATCATTTTGTGTGGGACAAATATGGTCAATGGCAGACCTGTAATAAAATATGCCAAGGTACTACAGTTGTACTTTAAACTACTGGTAAAAATTACTACATGAAATTCAACATAAATAATTAAGACAACCCTTATGGACTGCAATATAATGACGTGTTATACTTTCATTGAGTTTGTCTATTAGTTTTAAATAGACAGTAAATAAAAAACATCTATTTTAAAGGTGATAGAATTGCACTTTACCTATGATGTTCTTAAGTCTTTTTCTCTAAAATCTAAAAATCTCTGCGTGTATATGTGAGATTTACGTGTGATGAGATTACAAGACTAATGTTTCAGAGAATTTATCATTAATATTCAGCAACTCACATTGACAAAAGCAGTTTTAAAATACCCTCAACTGCTCCCTCCTCTTTAATTATTCTGTTCAACAAGTTAAGTCAAGTTTTTTATTTTACAACTGTTTTTCCTCTTCAACCTATATTTTCACAAGTAAGTGAAGATAATCTTTAACCCCTCTCTACTGGTATTCTTCCATTTATATTCACAAATACATTCATTATCTAATGCTAAATAAATAATACTTTGGAACCTTACACTCTCTTCATCTCTGTTTCTTCCCCAAAATTACATTTGTAATTTGTAATTTAATTACTATTTGTAAGCTGCTATGCTCCGCTAAGCTTTTGCTTACACTCACATAGTGTTTTCCTTCACAATCTTTGGCATTGTCTTCAGGTTTTTCCTTCAGCCAACACTCCACAATCACTAAAGCATAGACATAATATTCTAAAGGCCACTGCTCACTTTTAATTCTCCTGGATCTTTTTTTTGCAGTTGACATTGATACCTTTATATTGTATACTTGTGCCAAAATCCTNAGGAGACTGTCCTCTTCTGGCTGTCATCCTATCAATGTAACAAAGTGGTATCAGGGTGCTGAGTCTAGTCACAGTCCTGGTGTTCACCAGAGTCTCAAGAGGTGAGGATGGGCTTGAGTTGCGGACTGTGACAGTTTGCAGACCCCTTACCACTCTGACTACAATGAAATAGCACAAAACTAATACTCACAGAACACCAGGCCTCAAAAATCAAGACACAGTAGTAGAACAAGACTGAGTATAGTTAAATACATATATACCCACATAACACCGTTATGGTGATACAGTAAATCAACAGATACTGCCCGTAGTCAACTCAGGGCAAGCATGCTCACCAGGATAGAAATGCCAAAGAAGCNATAGGTACACAAATGATTAAACAGATGGAAGACCCAAAGATGCTGGTTGAGGCTAAGTGCAAGCACATTCACAGCTGTAGCAATATCCAAATTACCAGCAGCATTTAATAGTAAAGCTGGCCATACACTATGCAATAAATTGTTCCAATCAACCAGATTTAAGCTGGCCATACACTAT